>VXCM01001781.1:160095-252099 GCA_014773175.1 Lucifuga dentata
GTTGCATTATGGAACTCGAACTTTTTGGTGTACGAGACTTTAAAATCATCCCTGCTTGTGGAAAAAATGGCTCTTTCTTGATACTTTTATGTAGCATTGGGAGCATGCTTTCTTTAAAGTGGCATGAAGACATGGCAAATAACAGTAAGATACAGTGAAATACACTGGAACAACCATGAAATGCTGCTTTTTTTAAGAGATTTTAAGTGTAAAATCATTACAAAACTAGAAGTAAAAGTTACAAAATAATGTGGCTGTTTTTTTGAGGAAACAATCTGGGTTTTAAATAATGATGAAGTTAAAGTTGAACATCTTTTCCAAATGTATAAATCTAAAGCTAAAGAAGCCTTAGCGAGCAAAAAACTCCACGTCAATCCGTGCAGCCGCTCCTAAAGAAGGAAGCAACACCTGGTGCAGAACGAGAAGGTGGCCTGCCCCAACAGGATTCAGTTATTCTGCTTCCAACCCACCCCCACTGAGATTAGTCCTATGTCCTGGGTGAACCCAGTGACCTGCAACCATCTCTCAGAGCTCAGACACCAACCAATAACCCCCCAACACACACATACATACATACATCCACACACAGATCCCCACACCCCAGCAAAGATCCACATTTGAAAGTCTATAAGCGACAACTATAATGTAAAAGGTGAAAAACTGGATGTAAGCCAGCAGAGACGCAAAATATATTTATATCCGGTGAGAATTTATTTGGCTTTTGTATTATTAGCCGTCAATTTTGGTATGTTCCTTCCAAACTAGTAGAGCAAAAGGACAGAGTACATTTTTTTCTGGTGAAGTCACCACATCTGTGGTTATGAACACTTGGTACTGTGTGTTTCGATGTCTACGCTCTCTCTCACTCTTCTTTCACTCTCCCACACACAACCATGAATCCTTGCACGCTTTCACACCAGGGCTCACATACAGTGTGCGGATATAGGCAAAGACATAAAACACACAGTTTGAGGCGTCTAAGCAGCGTGACCCCACACTGCCGGCCATTTTCCCCAAAGTCCACCTTAACTCCCTTGTGGTTTCATGCAGCAGCTGAGTGTTCAGGGGTGTCTGCAATTATATTGTGTCTAGACAATGTCTAGAAAAAGACAAGGAGATGCACATTCTAGACAGCCTGTGCTCAAAGGCCTGGAATCGTCTTTTTTCAATCTGTCTTTGTCAGTGACGTGGTGGCAAAAAAACAAGGTAAAGACCTGGAAAGAACCACCAGCAAAGCGGTCGCCTAAAAGCCAACAAGCACAAACAGAAGCAGAAAATAGTTTTAGCTTCTCAGAAGAGTATGAATTTGTAATCTGATTTCAAATAAAAACTTGAATTAATCTGCAGTTTATGCTGATGGGTCACAGGCAGGAAACGTACAATGCTCACAAGAGCCTTATAGCACACAATGAACTTATACTATTAAGATGAATCATTGGGTAATTATCGGTTTTTCCTATAATACGTCTGCTTTATATAATGTGTTATTAAACACCCTTTAGATTGTTAGATTTTTTTTTTTTTTTTTTTTTTTTTTTTTTTACAATATGACACCTTTAAAGCTCCCAAAGTCTTTAGTCTGTGGTTCATAAGGGTGCTAAACTAGATCGGTGAGCTGAAAACAGCAAAAGACTGACAGAGAACAAAAAAGATAAAAAATAATTGAAAATAAGAAATATGTGGTTATGTAACATGTAATACACCAAAAAAGGAAACCATGTCTCTCCAAAGAAAAAATTACAAATTGGGAGGACACCAAATACACCAAAGCATATTACCGAACAACAGATGTTACTTCAAAAGATGCTATTTGTCATTTCTTGTGCTTGACTGTACGTCTAAAATGTAGAACATCCATGTGTTATTTTGTCAACTAAGTTCTTGAACCAACAATCATTTCAGAAGATATCTTGTTATTATCAGGATGGAAACTTCAGTTTAGAATGTAACTATCCATATGTAGAGATGTTAAAAGAATAAAAGAGCTACAAAACAAGTAAACACATGAAGAACCTTGGAGCTGGGGATGAAAGATACAATGGGCTGCAGTGAAAGAAAAGGCTCTGAGAGAATGAGCAGGTGTGGTGGGAAAGACCCATGGGCTTCAGGGAGAGAATAGATCAATAACTAATTTCAGTACCGAGCTTCACTCGCACTGTTTTCCAATAAATGCTGGATGGAGGAGAACTGGTTTAGCCCTCCCCCCACTATCTCTATTCTATCACCTTCTGCAAGCAGGATTGGACTCAATGGAAGAAGGCTGTTTTCTTTTTTTTCAGTACTGTGATTGTTGCTTGGGTGGATTATACTCCTACAGCGAGTTTATTGTATAAATGTAATCCAACATTGCCATTTCCATGTGTGCTCCATGAGTGCTCCCAAAGCCCATTCCACATATGCCGTCTGTGTCTTTAACACACAGGCTTTTTTTCACTCTTCTGCCTCCTGCAACCCCCTCCCTCTCTTCTCCCTCATTTGACCAGGCCAGTATTGAGGTTTTGTCAAGAGTATGCAGGGAGATTCAGACAGACAGGAGAGTGAAGCGTGTGTCATGCAGGGCTGCTGCTGCTGCTGCGGCTGCTGAGGCTCTTCTCCTCAGAGGCTGTGACCTAGATAACCAAGAGGAGCTGGAGCGCCTGCAAGCCTTGGAGCCACTCCAGCTTCAGCAATGTCAGGAAGGGGTTAGTTGTGTAACACGATGTCCTATTTAGTTTGCTCGTCACACACATGAACGCAAACACATATGTATGTACGTATGGTGTGCTCATACCATCTCGGTACGTTTCTGTGAACTGTGGATGGATGCTGCACATGTGAAGGAGAGATAAGATGAAGGGTTTTGAAATTCATCAGAATTGAAACACAAACATTAGGAATGCTGCGCAAAACTTTCCACACCAACGGCCACTACAGCTACATTATGTCACGGTTAAACCATGTCAAAACATCTACACACGCTGTTCCAGTCACGCTGTTGTCCACACATTTGAGTATTTCATCACTGCCTGTTTATTTCTGTATAGATTCAACACGAGCTCAGTACATCCACACAATTAATATATAGCACCAATTACAGGTAGCCAATAGGATGAAAGAGCTGCACTACCACTACCTGGTCAATCGAGAAACATTAATATACTGACAAACAAATTCATATCAAACTACTCTTAGACATATTACTGTTATACTGATTATTAGGACATTGTAGATTGAGTCATGTTTGGTTTATTGGTCCATTTTCATGTTAAGCAAAAATACACACAACATGAATTCCACAGTGCATCATCATCATGGTGAGGACATAAAATATGGATATGTTCCACTGCGCTGGGATAACTTTGATAGCTGCACTGTGAATAACTAAATCTTTGACCCTGACTTCTGAGCTAGTTTTGATATGCAAGAGCAACACTGCCATCTGGTGGCACTATGTTGTACTGTGCTCTTTACAGATGAACATCAGTCTCGCAACTGTACAGCAGTTTAATCATAAGACAATGACAGAGTTACAACTCTAAAGCTAATTTCTTCACACATGGCTTCCTATCTTTAAGTAACCATAATCACACATCTGTAAATTTTGTGCAGACAACACACACAAGGATTTCAATGGCAGCTTAGAATAAGAAGAAGATGTATTCGTGGACATGTTCAGATAATCCACACATTTTTTTTTTTTTTTTTTTTNTTTTTTTTTTTTTTTTTTACAGGGATGTTCAGTCTCTTATTTAGATCAAAGTACAATGAAAAAAAGTAAATGGCAGGTAAAAGCCTGTGTCATCAGCGCAGGTTACGCTGAGACCTGAAGCAGTCCCAGCCAGGCTTTGGCCTGTACGTGTGCTCAGGCAGGAGAAAGTCTTTCAGTCTGTCTGGCAGGGGTAAGGCCTTGACCCTGTCTTCCAGGGGCCAGGGCTTTAGGTAGCTCCGTATGAACATCCTGCAAAGGCATCGCAAGGCCGGAGGGCTTGCCTCATACTCTGCTACACGTCTGTGCAGGTTTAGCAGAGCCTGAGCATGTGGGTGCGCATTCTGTCCAGGAACAGAAAGCTCGAGCCTCGAAGGCAGATGCAGTGTGGGGACATTTACCCTGGCTAAGTCGAGCAACACCTCAGCCTGCTCCAGGAGCTCAGAGGCTTGACTTTGATCTGAACACTGCTGGAGGGCTGCTTGGAGCCTGTGAAAAAGGAGCCTGTAGCCTGACCAGCAGGAGGCGCCGTGGCAGGAGCAAACAAAAGAGGCTCCACTCTGGAGTAACAGCACGGCCAGTGGGAAGAGCAGATCGAAGTGCTCTAAGCTGGTCTGTGTCAAGGAAGGTTCACCATCCTCGTTCAGACAGCAGCTGGGATTGACACCATAGGCCAGCAGCAGCTTTGTGGTTCTTAAGCAGAATTTGCCAATCTCTGCAGCATCCTTCATATTGGCCTCCAGAGCCTCCTTAACCAGAAATACCAATGAGGACTTGGCTGTTTCTCCATCTACAGTAGCAGCATGAACATTTGCACCTATCCAGCAGGAGACAACAGTCCAGTATTATTGTACAGATACAAAGTTTCATACAGATCAGCTAACAAAGGACTTCTGTGTTTAACCAAGCCACATTTCTGATCAAATCCAGAACAGGAAACCATTGCTGTAGTGAAGCTGATTATTGGACAATTAAGATGATTTCCATAATAACTTGCAAGGATTTTGTGTCCGTTTTTTTCTGCCCCCTGGTGGCTAAAGTGGATCAATGCAGATTTAAGTCACTTGTGAAACTAATGAACTGCTGTACATTTACTGATTACAGCTTAATGAGGACTGCTGCCTTTTTGTTTCATATTGTAAATGGAATACTGTAATACTTTTTTGGGATTTGTCATGATTTTGACATTGTATTTAGAAATCTGTTGTTTTAAATCCTGCTTCTTGGGACTTACAGCGCTGCTTATTTTCCATCTCCCCCTGCTCTACCTACGCTTGATTGGTTCAATCGGGTTTGTTCACTTGATAAAGAGTCAGTGCCGCCCCAGCTCTTGATTGGCCAAACACACCTGAGTTAACCAATCAGGTGTGGGTGGAGCAATAAGAGATGGAAAGTAAGCAGCATCATGGGTCTCTGGGATCCGAACTAAAATATTATTTGATTAATCAAAGAAAAAAAAACAGATAGGTTAATCCATGCTGCAAATAATCATAAACTGCAGCACAGTTTAGGTAAATCTGGTCAGATTAAATAGTGACATCAGGAACTGCTAAAATGAAGTCCACTGAGAAAAGTCTGTCTCTATTTCTATCAGTAGATGGGAGACTGATAATACTCTGCAGTGCTAGGAGATATGCTTTATGTCCTGAAGTTAAAAGTCTTCAGTCAGTCTGTGGTTTCATGCCTGAACCTTTGGATTGGTTCTGCTCCATTTTCAGCTGATCTAAAAAATTATTTGTGCATATATTTTATCCTCACAGTTCCTGACACTTTACTTTGATCCCAAAATGTGTACAAGTGGCAGGTATGTATATTAACACAAGCTTCTGAACGACATATATGTTATAGGAGAGCTGAGTTTTGAATGAGCTAAAGTGTACCTCTCTGAAGAAGAATCCGGATGTTCTCTGTGTTGTTAACAGTTAGTCCATCACTGCTTGCCATGGCATGAAGCAAAGGTGTTTTACCTTTAAAGATGAGACCAAAACAGCCCATTTTCAGTGAAAAAAAAAAGAAATTAAAAAAACCACAATAAAACAAAAATAACAAGCTTGTTGCCACAAGCTTCATCAGGTTTGCTTTACAATAATCTCACCTGCAGCCATGACAAAGCTTATGGTGAAATGTGTTCTTCGCACTAGTTGCACTTGTTATTCAATAAATGTGAGTAGTTAAAGAAGATGTGGACCTCCTAGTGTGCGGTGATTAACACTTGATTTGGTTGTCTTATGATTCTGCTTTCATCAGCACCTGGGAAGCTCCGCTCCTTCATGCTGTGCACAGAGCAACTCCAATGACTTTAAATAACAATGCTTGTGTTAGGCTGGCCAGTGTAAATGTACCATGTTTATCCCTTGCGTTCACATCAGCACCCAAGTCCAGCAGGGCGAGCAGGCAGGGGAGCCTCTCTGAGTCCTCGCTGGCAAGATCCAAGGGACTGCTCTCATGGATCTACAAGGCAAAGATATTTTTAGCTGCACAAAGTGATGAGAAAGTATAGAGGACATGAATACTGGAATTCTTCATTGTAGTTAGCCATTTTCCCCTCACCCGGTCTCTCTTTTCGATGTCTGCTCCATGCCCGACCAGCAGCCTCACCATGTAAGGCCTGTTCCACAGAACTGCTATGTGTAGAGGACTGTAGTAACACACCGGGTCTGGAAGAACAGAACCATATTAAAACAAAGCAGATCATTTTAATTATGGTGGCACTGACAAAATTCTGAGGGGATCTCCAGAGTTCAGAGTTACCTGAGGAAATAGGAAAAGGAGCTTTACCACATGCCATTTAGATGTAATTACAACACTGAACAACACAGGACATTAAATAAGAAAAAAAGTAACTCAAAGCTGAATTTGCAGACACCGTCTTTGTCTTTGATGTGAAACATGAGCAGGAGATGATACAACGCTAGAATTTCTTACATGTGTCTGTGAGAATGAGATTTAAAAACTGCTGGATATGATCCAGTAAAAAGGGAGGTACTCAATGTACAACATTTCCAGAAATAAGTTTTAATTGTTTTTGTTCTTTTTTTTTAAACATTCTACCTTTGATTAATTAGTCGACTGCTACTACTCTGCAGTATACTAAATCAGATAAGTCTGCTGTTGAATATTTCCATTATCATCTGTGTCTATATATATTTTACTGAATTTACTGTATTGTTTGGATTATTCTGTGCCACTTATGGGACTAGGAAGTACCAGAACTATACATACTAAAGCTGCACTGTTAAAAGAGAGGGTAAAGGATAGCAAATATTTGATAAAGAACAGAGAAACTGGAAAATTACTGCATGCTGTGTGGGTGCATCTGTCAATGATAACTTTTTGGAAAGAGGCACTGAAGAAATGTGAAAGATGAATGAAGCCAAGATTCCTTAATTATGTCCTTGGGGAAACACATTTCTTCTGCCACCAGAGGTCACCACAGCAGAGTTTGGCAGAGCCATGGTAAGTTTGATCACAGCAACAAGGCAAACTTTTTCCTTTACGCTGCAGTTTGCTACAGGGAGACTTTCTCTTTGGTCCATACAGATAACAGCTTACTCACTCCACCTCATACATTCTTTACATGTGCTTTCCTTTTACTTAAACTATATGAAATGAAATCTAATCAGAACTTTGTCAGGCTCACTAGGATTCTCTGTGTCATGTTAGTGAGTGCTGTCGTATATCAACACACGGCATATTGGGAAAAAAAAGATGAGGAAAAGTAAGGACTTGTGTCTCACAAAAATTTACTTAAAAAAGTAAGTTTTGCAGTCTGATACTACACCAATATGTTTTCTTCCCTTCTGCCTACACAGTTCTTCCTAAACAAGAAACGCCTATAGAATATCTTAAAATTAATGCATGGAAAAAAAAATACCTTTTAGTGTTTCAAGCACACCTCACTGTGTCTCACCTTCGAAGTCGAGATCAGCTCTGTAGCGAATGAGGATTTTAGCAGCAGATATCAGTCCACACTTTGCCACCTTAAAAAGAGCGTAGCTGATGCCTTCCACAAACACATCCGACTGGGACTCTTTGTCGAGAAGCTCCACCAAGGAGCTGCACAGTCCACTGTCATCCTCAGGGCTGCTGACTCAGGAAACAAAAGGACAAAGTATCACTGTTACATTCAAGCTGTAGGAACAGGCACAGCAGTTCCACCAAATGGATCTGATACAGGTTGTGGTACAATAGCATGAACACTAAAACATTACAATTTAGCTGAGCATAAGAATTACTTATTTTTACATCATCAAGTTTTACTGTTTTCAGTCTTACCTCTCTTCATAGGGGCCATCTCCTTCCTCCAGACCCACCACACACATTATAGCGTCCACTAGCGGTTGATACTCATAAATGATCCTTCTAAAGCCGTGGAGGAAAGGCATGGCTTCTTCTCTCTGCACATCACTGGTAAGACGTACACCCCAAAACAAACAGAGAACACATATCACAAATAATGTTCACAAATGTTCTCTTCTTGTTTTCGCCATCTGCCGTTAAAGTCACCAGGTAACATGGTTAATTGTTAATCCGCAACACCTGCTGCAAATGTCAGTCAGACCAAGATTTATATCACTCTTCAGAATGGTTAAGGTTTTCTCCCGGAATCAGTTTGTAAGTGTCCTCTGACAAGAGATGAAACGTCGCGTACGCACTTTGTAATACTTAACAAACCATTAGCTGTTATAATTTATGTATTTATGTCGTTTCCTGATAACTTAAGTTAACGGATCGTGATACGTAGCGCAAAAACGTTGCATGGTAGCTAACACGTTCATGCTAAAAGTCAGTCATTGCTACCATGCTACATTACTACGCATTTAGCCGCTAAATTATTAACTGCAATATCTGAGTAAAAATACCTAAATATAGAATATTCTAAGTATGAAAGATACTCACGTTAGTGACCACTTGCCTTCAAAACAGGAAGTTCATAGTCCGTATCAGTCCGACAAGCATTTCATTCCCCCTCAGAACAAGGATAACGAACGATCCACATTCTCCAGTTTCCTAACTTGCCTAACAGAAAGACGCTACTGATCCAAACAAAATGAAACAAATGCATGAATGAGCATCTGTATTTCACTTTGTGATACAATAGGATTAAGTTGAGCCATATTTCTTAAATGATTAAAGCAAGAACGAATCAAACATTTGACATTCTGAACGTCAAAAGTCAAAGCATGGTCAAATATGACCCGCAAATTACTAGGTTTAATAAAAGGGGAAAGAAAACCAAGGTTTTCAACTATCTTTACTTTCATTTATTTATCCCAAAAGAAATTTGTTTGCACAGGCATCAACATACATAACACAAACACACACACACACACAAAAACATAGCATAAAAAAAACATACAAATGCAACACATACAATGATCAATCAAGTTATAGAAACATACAAATCAATACTCAATACTCAGGTCAAGACCAGTGGGTAGAACTCATACTCATACAATGGATCCAGATAATTACTAAAAAGCTTAAAAGTTCATACACGTAGATACACAATATATTATCAAAAAAGTTTGTAAAATCAACCATATAAGTAAGTAAATAAGTCAGTATATAAATAAATTAAAAAAAAATTACATTACTGCACTGAATTCAGCCTGTCAACAGCTACAGGTATAAAAGAATTTCTGGACCGACTGGTTCTCATAAGTGGCATTCTGCACCAGCAACCTGAAGGAAGGAGGTCAAATTCCCCATAAAGTGAACGCGCCGGGCAGCCGAGTACTGAGAACACCTTCTTTATAACAAGCCTTTTGACAAGCCTTGCCAGCCTGTTTTTACTGGACAGACTGATGCTGCTAAACCAGGCCACAATACAGTAAGAAATAATAGATTCTACTTTTTAAAAAAAAACCCAAAAAAACTGATGAAACAACATCAACAATTGCAGACCTTAAAAGAATTCATCCTCCTTAAGAAGAACAGACGCTGCTGAACCTTCTTACAAATGGCATCAGTATTTGCTTCAAAGTTCAACAATCATGCCCAAGTATTTATATTCAGATACTGTGTCGATATCCATGCCCCTGATAGTAGTGAGGGTAGAGCAGGTTACAGACTTTCTGAAATTAATGATCATATCTTTGGTTTTGGATGTATTTAACATCAAATAACAATCTATACACCAGGAAGCAAAGTCGTCTATCACAGGTCCATCTTAGGGACAAACCGGCTGGGGCACAAATAAAGACTTTTTATCCTCATTAAGTTGAAGAAAATGATCTGACATCCAACTTTTTATGGAGTCCAGTTTTATATTTGTATTTTTGAAACATTCCAAGACTTAAAACAAACTTATAATTAAATATCATCCTGCATAACAGTGATAATAAATATCCTCAAAAGTTTTTATAATTTCTTGAATTTGGAGCACGTACAAAACAAATAATATAGGACCCAAAAAAGAGCCCTGGGGCACACCACACATAAAATTTGAAGCAGAAACAGAAAAAACTTCTCTGAGGAGTTGGAGGAGAACCATTCCAGGGCTGACCCAGATGTGCCCACCCAATGCCCGAACCTCTCAGTCATTACATGATGGTCAACAGTGTCCAAGAGCTGAGATCCAGCATCACCAGAACAGAAAATTCTCCTGCATCCCTGTACATCAAAATGCCATTTGAGAACATTTGAGAACTCTAAGAACAGCCATTTCAGCCTTTACTTTGTTGAATAGTTGGTTAAATTACAATTCTTAGCACCAAGTTAAAATATTCAATATAAAATTTAAAATAAGTCAATAAAAAAAAAGTTCCACTCAGAAGTAAGTAAAAACAAATCTGTGATATAATAATACAGATTGAACAAACAGCGTGACTGATATTCCACATTGGAATGTTCAATTACATTAAAAAAATGTTTTGCCCATATGGCACATTAGCGTGAGACCGCAGCTTTCAGAATTGTTTGACACATACTTCATTATACTCCAAGCTGCATCTGGCTGCTAACAGTCAGCTTTGTCCTGTTCAGCAAACCCCTGCAGTGTGTGTGGGTTTGCTAACAGATGGCTGGCACTGAAGAGTGGTTACAAAGGATGCCAGTTTTTTAACCCTTGTATGGATCTACTTTTAAATACTATACATGTTAAAGGCAGTGTAGCAACTCATGTTATTACTAACTTTTTGTATATATCCTCCTAAAGAAATGATACAGCATGGGTTAACTTTAAATTTAAAATAAGAAATGTTATACCTGCAATTGAAATGATTAAGGATGATACGTAAACAGATAATGAAATATATATGTTGATCTGGGTTGCCTGAATTTTGGGGGCAAACCAAGTAGATATTTTTTAAGCTAAGTTTCTGTTTTTAGCTGTTTTGATGATCATAGCAATATCAGCTTCTGTCTATCTATGCTTTATTATAATGTATATAACCCCCCAAACATTATATAATGTAATGCAAACACAATTCATTATGACTTGATGTAGGACTTTAAAATGTATAATGTATCATGCTATCTAATTAGACCTTTTCATTTTACTTGTCAAGAACAAGTGTAACAGATAACATTAACAATGGCTGCATTCCATTTCAGTGTAATGTGGGCCCTGGCATTGTTCATGCTCAGTCACTGACACAATGAAATAGGAGGGAGCCACAGTTAATGTTATTAATTACATCTGTGCTTTATCTGCTATGACAAGTCAAATTCTCTGCTGTGAGAAAGGTCATTAACAAAATCCTAAGATATTATAAAGAGGATTATTAAACTTAATTGTTCTACCAATTTTGCAAGAAGATTATGGTGCTTTATTCCCTCCCCCCTTCTTTCTCCTTCAATAAAGTAAAAATGATCGTAATAATCTATCGCAAGTTTGTGTCATTATAAAGAGAAAATTGTACAGTTTTTCTGATTTCTATTTCTGATTATCACCCACAAAAAAAATACATCAACATATGAATATTTTTTAATATGTCTTTAAAAACATTGATATATTATGAATGGAGAGATTTAGATTTGAAGCCAGGTATGAGAAGCTGTGTGATCCACTGACACTGGTGGTTTTTGTGTTTTCTGATGTTATGCACGAGGCATGGAAGAAGGTGTCTGTGGGTCCTGCTGAGTCAGTATATTCCACTCAGTAAGCGATGTTTCTTTAACAAGGCTGTGTTTTTGCAACACTCTCGCTTTGAATGTCTGTCATGAGGCCTCTGGTGTCAGGATCAAGAAACAGTAAGACGGTTGTATCCTGGCGGAGCTCCACGGTGTTTTCTCGATGTAAACACACTCTGACATCACTGGAATCAGACAGTGTGTGTCATGGAAACATTACAGCCTTCGCTCAACTTCCTGTCTCGCCCTACAAATTATATTTTATTGTTTCATTTTAATGTTCTTTTGTATGTTTAACTTAACTAAAACTAAAATATTTCAAATGGAAGTGTGCAACTGTGATACAAATATTATAATCGCATTTGCAAGGGTTGGTGGATAAGTTCTGAGCCCAGCACAGATAGCTCTTGAAGCTGTTGCTTCTGCCAATGATGTTGGAGGGATTTTATCCCAATCTTATAAAAACGCTTTTTCTTTTTTTTTGACTGTCCAAAAACTCCTACACAGCAGATATGACATCATCCTATGAAGCCAAATAGGCTGGTGAAAGTCAGAAAATCACATGCGTAGGGTGTGCTGAACTAGTTGAAAACCACATGATCACTGCTTTTAATTTATCCATCTGTTACGACACAAATCATCAGGTACCTGTGGAACTTGTAAGTTGTTACTGAGCTCAAATGATAAAGTTAATGTGCAAAATGACCTAAAGAATTATATTGCAGCCCTCACTCACTTCCTTGTGTCTGGCTCAAAACTTATCAATCAGCCCATATGTTTTTATAAAATATATTCCATTGTGAAGGTTCATGGCAGGGCTAGGCTAATAATGCGTGCAGAGCCCAGCACAGATAGCTCTAACTGTGTTGCTTCTGCCAGTGATGCTGGAGGGATTTTAAGCCAGACTTTGGTGCTGGAGCCACATTTTACTTTGTTCTCTAAGAAACAGCAGTATTTACAGGGAGTCAGTCAGATTATATGAACACCTGTTAGAGTTCCACACTCACCTGCATTCTAAAACTTCTGTACATAATAGTGCGCAATAAATAATACAAAATATATAAGGAATGCAAAACAGGAATTCATTTGAAATGGTTAGACATTCTCACAAGCGAGGATGGCTTTTTGTTGGAACATTTATTTTTTTAGTTTATTTTCCCATACACACACAGTATGGTATATACTATATCCATGGGTTGGGATTGTATGATACAACAAATGTCAATCCAAACTCCATCTTTAGGGGGCAGAAGTGCAACGTCAGCTTACAGAACAATTCATAGCCTGGAATCTGTGGCAGATATCTGCTCTTATATAGCTCATACAGTATATGACACATTTATCTATATGCATAAAAGCATATACAAACCCTCATGTAAATGTAAAGAGTACAGGGGAAATCTGAGCTCTGTCTCTGAAGCAGATAACATAACATAAATTAATATAGCAATCAATATGCTATATGATTTATTTCAATTTTGTCATTTTAAAGAAAGTCATTATTTTCCACATCCCAGTCACTCAATAAAGTGTTTTTGACTGAAGAGATGTCAGCTTGCTCAGAATCCCTCAAATGTGGCCAAAGCCTCTTTTGCTACTTTCCAGCCACATTTAGAGTAGCTTAAATCTGCCAGTGCTTAAATCTTTATGCACACACCTGTCTGGGATTCTTGGTGAATAAGACAACCTCCTTTCCTCTGAAGTTAATTTGTACCTTTGCCACCATGTGGTCACAGGAGCGCACTGTGTCTTGTCAGACAGCAGCAGCAGCAGGTGGCACGACACATCCAGCATTAAGCCACGAGAAGAAAAAAAAGCTTATTTCAGCTGTGGGCTTCCCTCCTGCGTCTCAGGCTCAGCATTATCGCAGGTGCTACAGAAAGCTCGGGAAGTTTGTGAGCATCGCTGGCACAGCGTGTGTTAGCGTCGTTCACAAAGCATTGCAGAGCAAAAGCCTCAGGTCACCAAAACGTACGGGCGTATGGTTTGAGACTGTTTTGCAAAAGTTCTCTCAGCTGCTGTTATTTATGTTCCCTGAGGAAATACAGAAGCTAATGTGACTTAAGATACTTTTTTTGTTTTATTTTTTAATAAGTTCTCTGTTAAGCTTGAAATTCAGGTGGACTTTGAGCAACAACAATAAAGAACTCAGCAGCACACACATTTAAATTGTGACTTCTCTCTCATTATTATATGTGGTCAAACAACTCACTGGGATTATAGATAATCTCATGATAATGGCGACAGCCAAGCTTTGTCAAAAATAACACCCCTTGTGTTTGTCCTTTTCCTCCCATCCAATTTTGCACTTGAGGATGGAGGCAAAGGGGGGAAAAGAAGGATGATAACTAGAGTTCCATTCCGTTACCCCCCTCACCAGTAAATTGGCTCTTTATTAAATTTAGGCCCCATCTATCAATACAAAGAACAGTATCGAAATGACTTTGTTGGCCACAAATCGTTGGCAATAGATTGAGCCTCTGTTGAAGCAAAGCCATCATTTATCTGCTTCACATTTCCTCCTGAGGTGAAAGCAAGCGGGGCACAATAACACTTTTATTTGTTCCCTCGGTGATAGATGTGACCCCCCCTGAACTTCTGATTACGAGATTACTACAAGTAAAATAGGAATCTATTAAACATTTAGACCTGTTGGTCCCCTATAGATTCTCTCTATTTTTATCAAACAGTGCTGTCAGGGGAGCTGCAGACACGAGGACACGAGCTCCCATCACAGAGCAGATTTACACAGCTGCAAAGTATTCTGGGCTATGCAAAGCTATGAGATGTGTCCCAGGCGGGTGATGCATTAAGCAGAAGTTAACGACCGTGGATACAAAGTACTTTTAAGATGTAATAAAATAGAAGCACAATGCACAGTGAACTCTTCAGCTCTTGTAAGAGCTGGGAAGTGTGATGTGAAAGGTGACAGAGTACCAGTGGCAAGGTGAAGGAGGAGGCAGCAGAATGATAATAGAGCGGCGGAGCATTGTGGTTTGGCTTCTCTGAGTTCCATACAGAGAACTGGAATTATCAGACCAGCAGTTCTGGGCCTAATATTCCTTTGTGCTGGGGGCGAATTGGCGAGTGAAGATTGTGGGTGGAAATAATCAGCCCTTTTAAAGGTCAGGGGAAGTTAAGCACACCCAAAGTAGACCATGACACAGTCTCGCTGATAAGAAATAACTGTCTATGTAAGAAAGAATGAGGAGAGTTCACCTTGTCCCATTTGTGCTATCGTCACTGCTTAACTGTCACTCAAAAATAATGGCACACATTGCAGTCGACCCAGCCTCAGTATGGAAACTCTTCGCTTTGACTGAGGCTTTTTCAGCTGAAATCAGTAATGCGCTGACAGTACTGTAACATTAGTCATACAGGTAAGTATTTTAGCTCCATAATAAGTCAAAGACTTGCATAGCTTTCTCACGGCAGCAGCCGTTTACATTAAAGAGACATCCTTTCTGCTCCATTCTATTTCATACACAGTCATTTGAGTGTTTATTTCTTATTACAAGGGTTGATTGATAAATTCTTAGCCTTACAGTTATTGAAGTAAGCAAAAGCTGATGTTTGTTGTGTAAGTTATATACTTCCTGTAATGTTTCTGCACATTCATTTAACTAAGTCAGTGGTTCCCTCCAAGTCTTTAGCCAATCAAACAATCAAAATCTTCGGGGGCCCCAATTCTTTCAAGTTAACCAGGCATGGATAGAACAGGAAGAGATGGGGAAAAAAATGCAGTGCTGTGGGCCATGGATTGGGAACTACACAACTAATTGATTACAACTTACAAGTTCTGGATTACGCAAGCATCTGTGAGCTCTATAAAGTAGACAAACTAATGTAAAGTGATCATTTATCCTCTGGCTGCTACTGCTTTAGTTTAGCACCCAACCTCCTCAACCAATCTGGCCCTTCATAGTTTCACCTGTAAACATGAAAAGGGCTGAACTTGGCCTCAGTGATGATGCCAGGATTTTTGGACAGCCAATAAAAGGATGAACTCCCTCCAGCCTCGCTTGCCCAAGTCTGTTGAGTTGGAAGGAGATTATGATAAAAAATAAACTACTGCAAAAACCTTTGAAGCTAAGAACTTTTCAATTAACCAGCATACTATATAGGACTAACATTGTTTTCTGTAGGGGTTTAGGCAAAATCATTTGGGAAGGTGGAGTGGAGCCTCTGGTGACATAGTGCACCGTGGGCGAGAGGAAGGTCACTCTTTGCCTTCCCTGTGGGCATCAGTCTTGAAAACGGAATGATGGCCCCAGAGAGGCTGATAAGTAAATACAGTTTTAATGGGCTGTGAATGGCTGGTGGTAATCTGTACAGGCTGGGAGTGGGCAAGGCGCAGAGGGCGAGCAGGCAGTCTGCAGCGGTTATTATTAATGCTATCATACATCAGATAGGCTGGGGTAGAGTATGAAAGGTTGTGATGAATTTGGGCCTCCTGTCTACCAGCTGACTGGAGGACAAGTTTCTGAGGCTGGCTAAGGTCATGGATGAAGAATACCACCTAAAAGAAGACACGAGGGACTATTCATTATGTATAATGTAGAGGACAGGCCAGCGTTTACACCTGAGGGACCGATTGAAGGTCACAGGGCAGCAAAGAGAAGCTTCAAAAACACTGCTGCAGTATGCTTCCATTATCCATTTGGTTTTATTGAATGAATGTTTGAATATCCAACACATCTGATTGCACCAGTGAAATCAGTGCTCTTGTATGACACTAAAGCACATGCAAGCACATGGAAATATAGCAGTAGGTACCTGAAAGTGAAAATGCAGTTTGCTGTGCCGCCGTATATCTGGAATTTTAGTCTTTAATCTGATTTTCAACGAATCAAACCTTTTAAATCTATCTTCAAGACATCAGTCTTCAGACCTGTCCTCAAAAATATCTGCAGAGCTAAACATATCTGCAAAGATAAAATCACCTGCATTTTTGCCTGTTTTGAAGTACTATCTAGAATTCCTCAGCTTTTTTTTTTTTTTTAACTAATATTTTTGAGCTAATGTGTCTCCGCAGGGAGATTGATAGCATGTGTGTTTTACTGCAGACGATGTAATTCGGCCTGGGAAATGGACTAAACATGTGTGGGTTCTGAGAGGAGTTCAGCTACTTTTTTCTTTAATGACTTGCAGCTACAGACGATGTAATCTAAGCCACTCGGGTCTAGTCTGGTGCGTTCTCTGATTTCCAGCAGTTGAATGGACCTCAGTGTAGCGTGGGCTTCAAGGGATTTGTCTGAATGTCTGGCTCTAGAGGAACTGTGTTTGGATGGGTACCAGCCTTTGTGTGAGTGATGTTCCAGCCCACCATTACAGCTCGGAGAGTGACTGCTCTACATCAACACTCTCATCCCACAGCTCTAATGTTTATTGCAGCTGTTGGAGTGCATTTGTTTCCCCACAGTATCGAATTGCATATATTTGGGAGGAAGTAAAAGCTTGGCTGGGAGAGGAAAGGCTAGAATTCAAAGTCAAGCTGAAAGCATGACTTAAAATTAGGCTGGAGGCAGCTGTAACTATGATTTAGTGATTTAGAAGTGAGATTTCACACTCACGTTTACATATGCAAACATCTTCATAAAGACTAACTCAGCATCCGTGTACTATATCTGAATCAAATTGTTATGCCACAATTTGATGTCATATGTTTTGCCAACATATGGCATCTGTGATAAACTGACTTTTTTTTTTCAGGGTTAAAAAAAAATAAATAAAATAAACTGACTTTTTTAATGACATGCAACATCAGTTTCACCTTCAGTATTAAGTCCTCTGCTTCACAAGCTATTATGCAAATATCTAAAATATAAATACAAAAATAAAGAATGACTGGTGTTTCAGTGCTCACATTTTCAGCTCCACATACAGAAAATTTTATTTATCCTCTACAAATTTAATCTGATAAATGAAAATAATTAATAGTTAATTTGTCAGATAAAGTATTCAGTATTTACAGTGCAAATCTTTTTTAATCATCAAATTTCAAGAGCTTATTCTTATAATTTGTGTGAAAGAAAACAGTGAAATTAATGAACAAAACCTGTCGCAAGTGAAGAATTTGAGTTTTAGGTGATCAACTCTTTACAAAATTAGAAACAGAACTGCTTAAAATCCATTGCATGATCTTTACACATGCCCCTTAATATCAGCTCAGCCTGTAAGTCTCTTAAGTTTATCTTAATTTACAAAATTGGGGAGCATGCCTCTTAAATAAACCCCAAACAAATAAAGTTATAGAAAATTTAACAGTAGACTGATGCATAGGGAATATTTAGGGCTTCACTTTGGTCTGTGAAGGACTTTAACCTGAATATAAAAAGTTTAACAGATTTTAAGGTATAACTTTATATTCTGATGGCAGTTTTAAGCATAATAAATGTCTTTTGGACAACATTACCTTATGAAAAAAACTATGACAAGGTACAGTTTAGAGGATGCTCGTTGGGATCAGTGTAAATCCCCCACTGATTGTCTGCTGAATTAATAAATGAATGGATTAATATCAATGCACTAATAGGAACTGTATGGGGAATTTTATAACAATACTATATTACATTTAAAAAAAAAACAGAAATTGTAGAAAAGACATTGGAAACTCAAACAATATTAATTGCATGTCGCCTTCATTATGTTTTTAACTTTACACCTGGACAGCATAGTTCATGTCAGTTCGCTTCTCTCACCACACGGGGTCGCTAGTGCCTGCCAAGTGGCGCAATCAAACAAGTAACTGTAAATGTCCCAAAACAACTTTCAAAGTGAGTAATTTCTCATAGAAGGTAACATTGGTTGATTGGTATCTACAATGTAGTTAATAAATAGATAAATACATTAAACTATTAACAGCTGGGGAACTTGAAACCTTCCAGCTTTAACGTTAATAGTATTTAGAGGATAAATAAGATGACTTTGGGTTAATGTAAATCGAGTCCACATCATTTGATCATATCTACCTTAACAGCATCACCTGTGAAGCGTGGTGTGTTTCCGGGGCTCCACACACACACACACACACACACACACACACACACACACACACTCCTCTGACCATACGTGCCAGTTATTGTCATCCCCACAAGCTTTTTTCTCCTCTCCGTCTCTCGACGCGCATTGGACGGGTGACAGCGCGTAAGCCACCGTGTAACCGGAGCCTCGACCTTCAAATTGCTGCCAGCTGCGGCGAAACATCAAAGATGACGGGGCTGATACCGGACTAAGAAGAACATTTCAACCACCTGGTGCCAAAGTCTAATTAGAAGAAGCGTAATTGAACATTTGACTGAGCACCGTGCGTCTTGCCAGCTGGAGTTTCTGAAAGCTTGGTTGTGGATGTTTGCGGATCTCTGCAGCGCTTTCAGCTTCCATGTGCCACTTTTACGCATTTTCCATCCAGGATGTGGAGAGAGAACTGTTTCCATCTGGCCACAACTGTGGGACTTTACGCAGCGCACAGCAGCCAACTTCAGGATCCTGCTACCAGTTGACGAGTAATGCGGAGGATACGGAGACAAACTGACCAAGAGAGGAGAAAGGATTGAAATCGGGCTCGAATTGATTCTTTTGGGAGGGAAAAATGTTTTGGCACTCATTGAAAATCTTCAGGAAAATATACCACGACAGACATTTGAAGCGCTTATAAGACGCCTGAGCGCTTTATCTCCCCCAAAATGCTTCAAAGAGGGATGCAAAGCTGCCCGCAAGTTCGTCCTCTCCAGTTCTTGAATATTCTAGACAAAACAGCGAAAAACAAGTGATAAAACATTACCGAAAAGACTCGAGCAGATTTTCCTTCAAGCAGTGTTTATGATTGTTTTTTTTTTTTTAAGCAGTTGGANTTTTTTTTTTTTTTTTTTTTTACTAACGATGCAGCAAGTACAGTCAGAGGTTTGAAGTGAGCCTTTTAGGCTGCCATAACACATTTGGGGGATTCTTGTTGTTCAAACGGCTCCAAGCAACATGTTTTACGTCGCTGCGCTTCAGTTGGTGGTGTTACTTTTAGGAGGTAAGAACATTTTCACCTTATTAACCAAATGTGATCCAATCAACTAGTTCTTGAGCCTGGCTCAGACTATAAAAGTTAGATGTAAGCCTGTATTGTCTTCATGTCATGTTTAAAGGGACAAAATCTATCTGAAATATGAGAATGGGGGTTGTAACATCCTGTGAGTGTGTGAGGGTGTCACCATCTTCCAGGAAAACTACAAAAATAACATAATGAAGAAATTTGTAAGAAAAACATTTCGAAATGACGTCTGATTTAGTTTTTCTGCATGACAAACATAATATCAGGACAACATTGTCAATTATGTATTAAGATGATGTATTATGAAGAACCCAGTGGAGCCAGAGCTGTGTGTCATTACACCTGTACAACAACCCAGAGCAGGTTTGGCCTGAAATAACATTTATGTCATGAATATTTCACTGTGAGTGGGATTCTCCTGTGCAAGAAGCTACAGGCTTTATTACGTTTCAGTTTGTCAAATTTCATCCCAAAGGACATCATTATTTTATGGGCAAAGTTAGTGAGATCTGCAATATTCACAGTTCAAATCATTTCATCACTGCCTGTTATGGACAAATGCACATGTTCTTTAAGGCACAATGGCTATGTAAATGTACATTTCAGTCATTTGGAACCATGAAGAGGTGAATAGAATTCATTACAGCAGGTATGACATACAGCCAGAATCCATTTTTCTTGTGGTAAAAGGCAATTTTATCCACTATTATGAATAATCTCACCTAGATATGACCTGGCTTTAGCTGATATTTCTTGCGAAACAGAATAATTAAATCTGCATTTTTAAGTTTTTCCAAATCAGTTTACCCCTTTGCATAATCAATTTAAAACCCACATCCTTCATATTCAGTGACCTTATTTACCCTAGTTACATTTTTCTCTTTTTTTTTTTTTTTTTGGCTATGAATCATTTAATTTTACTCAAGCTATTAGCATAAAAAGCCTTAGTGTTAAAGTAATGGCTATTATGAGGAATAAAGGAACCATCTGCACAGATTCCCATCTAAATGAAAACACTTAAATCACTCCACCTTAGCTGCAACTAACCCAACAATACCCTGCACGTCCACCCTGATGATGCTTCTTTCTTGCGGGGCTTGGAGGATGACAGAGCGAGCCCCTGTAGTGAGTGGTGACTCACTGGTTTGAAGTGAGTGGTGATAATGTTTGCCATATGCCAAGGCCTTCTCAGTAGCTATACACAGTATGATCCTAATTGTGCTCTGAGTATCATAAAGCTGCAGGACACAGATTGTCACTCCAAACAATTATGTGAATAATGATGAAAATTGATAATGCACTCCAGGAAATAAGCAGATCTGTGTTAGACAAATGCCTGCACAGCATAATGAAGAAGCAATTAGAGAAGAAAGTGTTTTTCCTGGCGTGATTGCGATTTGCCCTTTATTTTGAAAAGAAGAACATAAAGGCTAAGCATTACCCTTTACATGCAGCATATTACATTTCTCATATGACGTTTGAAATAATGGTAGATGCCTTAATGTTTCAAACAAAATGTCAATATGTTAAAGTGATAAAATGAAGGTCTCTTTCTGTTTACTCAGAATTGGCCTCATTCCCTATATTTAAAGCATTCTGTCCTCCTTTGTATTAGTTGAAGCTGCTAGGTGTACTCCAGTGAGACTGTTGGCTGGAATTCCTGAGAGGAATATCCAATCTTCCCTCCCTTCTTCTTATCCTTGAGCTTAACAAGATCCAAAAGGGGATCAAGCAAAGATCGCCTTCAGTCTACATCTTTAAGACCTAAGCACACAGCCTGTGCTGTCTCTTGTCTCTGCATGTGTCTGTCCTCGTCCTGTCTAAGGATCTGGCTGCCCTTGTAGGATTTTTCTGAACACCTCATTTTATTAAATCCTGCAGAGATTCTTAGGCTGTTTCTTGCATAGTTTTTTTTTTTTTTTTTAAANTTTTTTTTTTTTTTTTTTAAATCTGTAATTGTCTTGAGAAAGATTCACTACTGTGTTCCAGTGCTGCTCCGTCCCCTAGCAGACATGTTAACACTTGTATGTTGTGTCCTTGAGCATGGAAGGGCCAGGGATTGAGAGATAAAGGTGAAGAAAATGGTGTATTTGAACTGGAATGGTGAAACGTGACCGACAATAACACAATTCAGCTATCAGTATGACATTAACTGCTCCCTCGGTTTCCTCAGTTTATGATCTCAACAGGTCAAAAACAAGGTAACCTCCATCTGAGAGAAAGGAGGATAGTGGTTCGTGTAAAATGTTCCCATTTTAGTTTGTCATTGTATTGGAAATTCTGATTCTACCAAACCACTTATAGTCCATTTATTTTCACATCGGGTGCTAAGAATCTTTTTAGTTAAAGGACTATACCGTGAGTTTGCATATATAAGCCCAATATATACATGTTATGTTACTGACAACCAATTTCCAAAACATTAAACCATATTTTAGTTTTCCTGTTATTTTTTCAAATCTCTAATCTTTCACAATCAAATATTCAAGTAATACACCCACCTTAAAATTCAATGTTTCACCTTCTAACACTTGTGCACAATTGTAGAAGGCACAGTCATTTTAATTTCTTGGTGAAAGCCGTTTTCTCCTGTGACTATTTTTCCTGTTGGAGACATACATTGTCTTCTTGCAGCTAAGTGTTGGACCGGTTAAATAAAGTGACTTTTACAAAAACCTTAGACATGTTGTTCGCTGTGATGGATTACTTATCTCAAGTGGTTTCAAGTCTCTACAAGTTGATTTTAATAGCATACTGGGCTGAACTGAAACCAAAAAAATGCTAAAATGTACCACTCCAGTCGTATATTTTGGGAAATGGATGTCAGTAACGTAACATGTAAGTGGGTTGTATATATTGGGCTCAAAAATGCACTGTTGCTGTTATTGTCCTTTAAATGCATCTCAGTCTTGAGTGTGCTTGCATTGGATGCTGTATCATTTGAAGTTTTGGTCAGGTATGGTGTTCATATAAGGAGCATAAACCATGAAAAGAAGAGGAGAAATCCCTGGCTTGGTGGTATTTTTATTCCAAGGTTATTTTACGGCTCACTGTGTTGCACAGCTTAGATTCATGACTGAAGATACTGATAAAAAGAGGCAGATTTTTTCCCTTCTATCAGATCTGATTTTGTGCAACTTGGGTTTTCCACAGTTGGTTGAAGAGGAAAAGCGAATCTTAGCAGCACAGCTCTGGCAGCGCGGTCTAAGCTAGCTTTTGGGTTTTGTACGTCAAACTTTGTACCTTTGTTTAATGATCATTTTATGAAAGCACTGAGTGGGTGGTGTCTGATCCAGATCCCTTATACTGTTCATGCTCATTATGCTTGGTGTGTGGGAGGCATGCATTGGAGCTCTGTAGTCAGAGTCAGAAGAGGGTTTGTGCCCCCATAAATTCATATATCATCAATGTAATGTTTCCACAAAGCATATCTGCCCTGTGTTAATTGGCTCTTGATCTCACATTCAATTTAATCAAATTTAATGATTAGCGAAGGTGACTAGAAGATCTGCGTAAAAGCTTTAAAGGGGAAGGGCTCTGCATATATGTGTGTGGCTTGGGGTGGGCATGAGGGGTCGTTGCCGTAATTGCTAAACATGCTGATGCGGTGTTTGTGCGTTCCCTCATCAGCGGATAGTCGTGTCAGAAGAGAAGACCTCTTCCTCATAAATCTGTCTTGGGGTTCACAGCTCGACACGGTGCTGCTGTCACACACATTGACAGTTGTGGTGCAACAGAGGGAAAACACGAGACCACCGACACACATCAGGCTGCACAGTGCTCACACTCATACTGTAATGTAATTAAGTCAATTCACATCTAATTACGAAAGAGCGCGTTTGACTGTTTCAATTTATTGCTGAATGTCAGGTTTAGAACTCATAATCAAATGTGACTAGCAAGTGAGATAGAATTAATTCAAACTAAACCATGTTTTGCTGAATATGAGGGTTGATTGATAAGTTCTGAGCCCAATACTTAGGCTCCAAAGGTCCACAAGGCTCTGAGTTGTACAAGATTGACTAGTTAAACACACAGTCATTATGTATTTACTGGCTTTTAATTAGTTCAGCACCCACCCTATTCACCGAATCTTCTCATCTAAGACTTTCACTTCATAACAACATGGAAAAAGACTTTAGCTGGGACCAGTTTTGTCAGATGATGGCATCATATCAGCTGCGGAGGATGATTTTGGACAGTCAAGAAGAGAAATTCTATGAAGGTGTATAAAATCTCTCCAGCTGTTGACAGATTGTGTGTTGAATAAATAACGATTCCTCCATGTTTTAGCTTTCATTGCTGGGCTCAGAACTTATCAATCAGCCTCTATATATCAAAGTTATTAAGAAAAATTCCTCAGTTACTTTGAATAAACAGACACATTGTGACAATTGTTTCTGATTTTAAAAAAAATACAATAAAAGAATTAAATTCCTCCTAACAGATTTCTGAAATTTGGTAAAGGAAAACTGGAAACTTTCTGTTTGACATCACTATCTCCATTAATGGTCACACAAATCTGACCACCTCCTGTGGCCACATTAACGGTCACACTAATGTGACAACCTCCTGTGGTCACATTAGTGCAGAATAAAGCCATACTTATTGCTAAATGATGCAAAACAAAAACAATTGACACTAAAATCACTCTGGAAAGAATAAATAATAAAGGGATGTATTTTATTAGAAATTATTTGGCAAACAAACAAATGCCTTGATGTGGGGTTGTGTTGTTCAGTTTGCCCAGTTGTAATTATTGCATTAGGACAAACAGCTACAGCTCAGCTATTTAGAACAATTCGAAAAGCAAGCCTGCAAAGAAAGATGTACTTTTAAGTTGAAAGTTTAATTTTTGTTAATTTTGCAGCGCGGACAAAATATAAAGATTTCCATGTTTTATTTTCACTTTTGAGAAATTTTCGATGCATTAACATGACCCCCCCCCCCCCCNCCCCTGTTTCTGTGTCTTTGTCTCTCTCATTAATTGCAGTTCCTCTCTCTCTTATTTTCACTGTACCCCATCACCACCACCACCATCACCCCCCACCCCCGGAATGCTTGCACCATTCTGATTGGCTAGCATCATCAGCTCTGAGTTGTCAATACCCATAAAATGTGAAAAGCAAACAAAGAAAAACATTTGATAGCCTCATAGTTGGTGGGTGTGTCTAACTATTCAAATATGTTACATGATGATCTTATGTTACAGAAATAAAGGGCTTATCAAAAACTAAGCTTTCAAGGAAGTTCAGGACCTATGGATTTTATTTACTGGATGCATTCTATGGGTGTCAACCTCAAGTTTTGCAACTTTGACAGTGTTTAACACATGCTCTACTTTATTATACTATAAAATTTTATGAAAATAGCAAAACATATAATGTGTCCCCTGTAAGAAAACATATCATGTCTCTGACATCAAACTGATGTACATTCTTGTATGCACACTGCTCTTGCATTTTAGTAGAACTGAGATATGATGCTGTCTTTCCTTCAAATAATAACCCCACACACACACATACAAACACACAAACACAGAAGAAAAACCAAAACTGTCAGCCACTTAGTGTCTGTATATTGTATCCTGTTCCATTACTATAGATTTTTGTGTCGTTTTTTTTTTTTTTTTTTNTTTTTATTGCTTCAATACATTAATAAAAATGTTATTAGCACTGGAGCCTTCTCGAGTAACAAAAACACCTGAACATTTCCTGCTTGCATTACAGAGGAAGAAGGAAAAATACATTTGCAGTGTTTACTGTAATGTGAAAGCTATTAAATCATATGATATTCAAAACCACTGACTAAGAATTGGTTGCAGTATTATGTTTTTATTGCTTCAATACATTAATAAAAATGTTATTAGCACTGGAGCCTTCTCGAGTAACAAAAACCGCTAAGCCAGCATCTCACAATATTGGATATTTATGTAATATATCTTGCATTAAGGCTTAACCAGTATGAATACACTCCTTGAACCATTTCACCCTTATCACAAGCACAGATATGAATAAGACACATAAATATATATATTTTTGAGTCTATTTTTTTGCAGCAATTAGATTTGCAGCTGCAGTTACTTGGTTGCAGCTTGATTTCTTCCGTTCTGTAAAGATGGACCTACTATTCAGTTCTGCATTTTTGATGAGAAATCATATGCAGGTGGCTGGACAAAAGGCTGTGAGAGAGCTGAGTACTTTGCTATGTGCTGGGCTGTCACCGTCTGTCAGCGGCGTCACAGCTGAAGGCATTAGAGGCAATGATCTGACAGGTACATATTGTCAAGGCCCATTGACTTCTTTGTAGTGTGGCTGATTGATTGTGGAGATTATGTTAAAATGGGAGTCGTGCACCTCGTTGTGATTCAGATTGGTGTGCTCATGCGGTGCCACGCTGAACAGAAACTTTAGAGCAACTATTGAATTTCAACTTTAAAATATGTTAGTTCTATTCCTTGAGCTGTGTGCTCTCTTTGTTAATAATCAATATTTTCTGGCATAGCCAGGAACAAGACAGAACAGTTTGTTGTGCTCTCTCAGCTGTGACAGAAAACAAATGCATATCTGCATAGAAAATGAATGGAAAGATGCATCTGACACAGCATATTTTCTAATTATAAACAAAGAACATGACCCTTATATATAAAAACTATATAAAATCACCACTGCATGTTGTTTAAATAGTTACTGTTCGTGAAGCAGTGAGGCATGATAGATTAAGTTTCAGCTCATGGTGGAAATCATAGACTCACATATATAATTTCCTTATGACTTCATGAATATTTCCTCTAAATTCTGCCTTACTGGAATAATGAAAAGTCAATGGAAGATGAGGGACAAACCCAGGAGCAATATTCAAAGCATCTATCACATCGATGTCACATATGAGCCTGTTGTTTTCGATCATATTGCATGATGAGGAAGTTCTTTAGTTCAAAAGTCTTCATCATTAAAGAACCATGCCACCTATTTTGCATGTTTGAGCCATATATATTCATTTGTTATACATGCAAGGTTACAGACAATTATTTCCCAAAGGATAAAACCGTATTTCACCTTTCCTGATATTTTGCAAAATCTCTTAAGCTTTCAAAATTAAATATTCAAGTGATACGCCCACCTTAAAAATCCATGTTTTGCCTGCTAATAGTTATGCTGCATTATGAAGTAATGATTGTTAAAATTTTTCGATAAACGCAGGTCTTCTTTTGAGACTATATTCCCCAGTGGAGACATACATTCACTCANAAATTTTTCGATAAACGCAGGTCTTCTTTTGAGACTATATTCCCCAGTGGAGACATACATTCACTCAGCGCTTTTTATTGCACTTACACATTAAAATGACAAAACTTAGAAACTAACCTAGCTAACTGTCTTAACTAGCTGCTGCTGCTAATGCTAACTCATGTTTTCCTGTTCTATTCTGAGTAAATTCATGAAGCTAACCTAGCTAACTCTCTTGGGACCAGGCCAGAATTGTCATGATGTGTTAAGTGGTAAATATATTTGATTTTTTACTATTTATTGTTTCTTTATATGATATGATTTGGATTGTATTAGAAGCTACATATGGCTACTTTGCATTTTTTTTTCCCTCAGATGAACACTTGATAGCTTGTTGATTATTCAAAAGAATAAGCTTGATCAAAGTTACTCACTACTCAAGTAATCTTTTTAATAGATACTGTCTTACTCTCACTCAAGTCATTATTTTGGTGACTACTCTTATTTACTGTATACTTCAGTCACTAGTAACAATACTTTTACTTGAGTTTCTGACTACTGGTCTTAACACACATAAATTACATGCTTCAATCTCTGAGCTAGTGACACATAGCGTAGAACATGTCTCGTACTGGGGTGTCTTACGGTAAGGGGTGGAGAAGCCTCCCAGCATGCCCTGGGGCGATGGACTCATTGACATGTAAGTTTCAGTTTATAAATGCTGTTTCTGCATTTGTAGTTCTTAGGAGATGTGTTCAGCCTGTGAGGTAAATTGTGTGCATGATCGTTGATGTTCCCCCAATTTATTATTGCAAGGATGTTGATTCTGTTTTCATTAAAAGCATGCTGTTTGTTGTTTATGCAAGACCTTATCTCAACACAAGTTCTTCCTTCTTCCTGCAACACAGGGCATACCTTCCATTGGACTAACTAGAGAACTGAAAACTTGCAAGTAAATTTATTTAAAAAGGCCAGCAATCATTACCTAATTGTGCCATGCTTAATGGTGGTCAGTCCATGCTGAAGTGCTGATTATGAGATGAGATGTGTCCTTGCTGCGTTGATTTTAAATCTGAGACTCAATAGAAATCTCCCTACTGAATAATTATTTGTTCGTTCACTACAACTCAGTTAAATGTAAATGGCCTTAAAATACGCTTTGACCATTGACTAGGTGGTACTTGGTGTAATTGCAATGCCACTGTATGTGTGCGTCCACAATCGCTCCTGACACAATCACAGCTTCTAATCAGTGTGAAAGTAATGGCCACCTCAGAGTACAATCAGTGTGCGAGTTAGTGCAGCAGGAGTAGTTAGAACTTAATGAACTCCCTCAAGCGAACCCCCCGAGTCGCTCTGACTGTATTCACTCTCAAAACCCTCAAAAGTCCTCTGAAGAACAATAATTCTGGATCTAAACTGCATTTTTGTTTCTGTTGATGATGTTTTCATTCGTCCGGCAGCCTTCTCGTGTTTGGCAGTCTGGAGCATTTCTGCAGCTTTATCTCTCATGTTAGGGGTTAGTGAGCTGATGTTTCAGGGTTTAGATTGTCCAGTTGCAACACAGACAGCGAGTCAGCGGGCCTCTGGAGCTCAGCGTCATCATCCAGGCCGAGTGGGTGGCAGCGCTGGCAGTTAAACACTCTGCCACGGCTCTTTCTGAACCGCTATCTACTCCTGCAGATTCTCTGCTTAACCCTGAGGCCCTCTATTTCACACAAATTGGAAGGGGCCACAGCACGCTGAGAAGGAATGACCCCAATGATAACGAAGGATTAGCCTAAAAAAAATTACAATTTAACTCAAATTTGGAATTAAACTGGATGAAGATGTTAATACATCACTAGAGGACGTCTCTTCCTCCCGCTCAGCGGCCATCATGAATTTGAACGTATAGTATAGAAGTTTTGGATTATTATGGAATGCTATCAATATTAGATAGGAGTAGTTAGAGCACATTTCTAAAACAAACCAAATGCTACATATAGCAATATTAATAACTTTAGCTATGTTAGAGCCTGACTTTTTCTGGCTTGGGTCAATATAGGAGTAAAAATCTGATAATGATATATTGGCTGATATTTTTGACAGCAATAGTGAAAAAATATAGAGTTTATTATAAACAGTAAAATTCTGCATGCATATAGTTTCAAAGTACTAGTCGATATTTAGCTGTTATGTAATAAATATTCATGAAAATATAACTAAAATTGAAAATATAACAAAACTTGAATTAAGGAAAATGACTTAAAAATGTATAAAAATTTAGCCTGTTAATTATTTATTTACTGCAGTTTCCTTTTGCCTATCTACAATTGTATATGCTGTTACCGATATATCTGTAATAAGTAAATATCAGCCAATAATACTGGCTTACCGATATATGCTGGTCAGGCTTAAATCTATATAGCACTTTTAGAAAACAAATTACAAAAGTGCTTTGTAAGTGTCATTAAGCAAATCGGACCATAGAATTCAGACAAAAATAGGACAAAATGATTTAGATGAACCAAATAAAAACAATAAAACTATAATACCTTAAAATGCAGACTGACCTATGAGTGCATGTAAGGGGTTAATAGTTCAGCCATGTGGGCTACAGATCAATGACCATTTTGTAGGTGATGGTAAAACCCCTAAATTGGCTGTAAGTTTTACTGGATGTCAGCAGAGGGAAGCTAAAATGGAGTGATACGATTTCTTCTCTCTCATTATCTCTTAAAAGTCCAGTTGCAATATTTACTTGAGTATAGTAGTCAGTTTAGTAGTCGTATATTTTTTGCACAGTTTGTTAGCACATAAATCATAGAAATTACATGGCCCCTTATGTCTTTTATTAATGTATAAGTAATGCATGTTGAGACCTAAACAATATCAGCATTTAATTTTTTGGGGGTGCATAAATTCATCATTGGCAAGGTGATATATTGAAATCTTTTGCCATTAGTGTAATATTACTTCCTCCCTCCATCACACATGTTTTTAGGTATACAATAACTCACTGATATGCTGAATTATTTGTGTATTGAGACAGTAGAAAATGTCCTCCCTCTCATATTTCACTCCATCCTCCTCCTCCTCTCCTGGCACAGATCCTCAGACAGTGATGGAAGCCTTGATATGATTTGCACAGAGGACATGCTAACTATTCCCTCGAATAAGGCTCAGAAAAAGGCAAACAAGCACTTGGCAAGTAGATTTTGAGCTGCTGGGCTGCATTTGATGACTAATGCTCTCTTGTTTTGTGCTGTTTTTGTGGCTTCTTAGAGAACCCAGAAGTTTGCTGTGTGGAGGGTCTGTAATTAGATGTTGTGGGACTATGGCAACTGTTGAATTTCAGAGTGATGTAATCTGTGCTCCATTTGTAGTTGCATACTCCACGTGTAGGATGGTTAATTTAGGCCACGGGAGTGAAGAAATTGCAAAGCTTTTCCCAGTATCCAAAAGCAGAGACTGGCAAAAGCATAGGATTTCTCTGCCAGGTTGTATTTTCACAGCCTGTGTGGAACATCTAATACACAAAGAATACATGTATTATCACATCAGCAATGCTATCCTACATGACCAGTTCAACCATATCCAGCATAATATAGGGGAAAGCTGCTAGAAAAAGGCAGAATAAGGCAAAGGACATAAAAGAACAAAGCGGGGTTAGGTGTTGTACTTATCTAGACTTGTCAGAGATGGTAGCCAGTGTGGTTTATACAAAGAAAGATGCAGGACATGACCTGCATGTCGAGAAGGCAACTTTGGACCATACGAGTTACTTTTCTGGAAATATAGTATGGGTTTATGGAGGGGGAGAGAGGTGGGCTGCTTTCTGAGACAGCAGCCTTGTGCGAATGAAGATGGATGAGAGGTCAAGAGGCGTTCTCTGCTGTGATATTACAGAAAACACGAAGACACCTCTGAGACAAACACTAAGAAAGCAAAAAAGTGTGAGTCCTCTCCCACACAATGTACAGAAAAACCTGAAAGTGTAGGCTATAGGGGAGTTCTATAAATGATTTGACAACATATCTAGAGTTGCACAAAATTTTGAAGAGAAAGTTGGGAAGTGAGCTTGTGATGTATTGTGGTATCTTCAGTTTGTAATGAGGGCTTTCAGATAAGAGAAAGAGTTTAATGATTGGGCAGAAAATCTAGTATTAATGGTCATGGTATGACCATTAATTATGATGTTTAGGGGTTTAGATTGTCCAGATCTGGATCTTTACCCTATCTGTTTATAGATTTCTCTGTAAGTTCTCTGTCTGTCAGATCCTCCTCAACCACTTATACAAAGGGTTCCCATTTAAAAAAAAAAAAAAAAAAANAAAAAAAAAAAAAAAAAAGTCTGCCTTTACCAGAATAAAAGCTGCACAAGTGAAGACAAACCTTAATTTATGAAGGGAAACAGTTGAGTCAAAGTTACACAGTTACACATATAATATTTTACACTTGGAAGCACTATAACCACAGTTTCATTCTGGAGACAGCATAAGCAGCACCACTGGAGCAATATTCTCATGATAAGAAACAGGCGATAACGCAGTCCCCCACTTGAGTATTAGCTATTTTGTAGAGTAATGAGAGAACTTATGGAAAATGTGCAGAGACTTGGTTTTACCCCAGAAGTGCAGGGGTCCTTATTATCAGCAGCGATACTGCTTCATCTCACATTATTCAAAAGTTTGTTTTTGGAGTTTTAACTTATACAAAAGTACAGAACTGCTTTGGAAGCAGAGAAAATGGCACTGGTTGAGTTGAATCTCACTTGACAAAACCAGAAGACATAAAGGGTGGAATCAAAGGACTAAATGCTCAGAGTGCCTATTGGCTTTCTTAAAAGGAACATATTATACAAATTTCCATGTTCTTATTTTCATTTAATGGTCTGTTTTGAAGTCTTTGCGATGCTTTAATGTTCAATAACAAGTTGATCCACTTCTAGTCTCCCTTGCTGTAGCACCGCTGTGCACGCTGAGTAAAAACTGGCAATTTTGGTATTGCTCTGTAGATCCCTGATGTGTTACATGCTGATGTAAACATGTTATGAAAGTAAAGGCTGAATCAAAAAGAAGCTTTCAGGGCAGTTCAAGACCTGTGGGTTTGTCTTACTGGATGTATTTCTATAAGCATCATCCTCAAGTTTTGCAACTTTGACAAGCATACTTTCTGCTATATTACACTATAAAAAATGAGGGACAATAAAGCATAATGTGTCTCTTTTAAGAAGATAGAGCATTATAGATGACTGACTACTCTTTCCTTTATGACAGCAGTATTCATGAACTTGGAAGGATAGCAGGCTGCTGCAGCTGTAGGCTGTCACTAGTAAAGTGAGAAGCTAAGCTAGGTTTATCTTAACCAACCTAGATTTGATTATTTTTCACTTTACAGTTACATCTGAGTTAAATTTGTTGTGTTCTGTCACGTGCAGTTTCAGTGGGACCATAATGACTAGGCCTATTGAGGTTCGTCCCAAACAGTGACATTATTTCTGTCTGCAGAGCAGCTGTGCACGCAAGAAATATTTGTAGAACAAAGAATTTAACTATTTTCTTGCCTATTGTGTGGAAAGCTTGTGTTTGAATAGTGGCTCAACAGGCAGTCCAGTACAAATCTTCTCATCTTCTGTGTTTCTCCAGACTTGTTTGCCTCAGTGTAGAAACATTTGCTTTAGTCTTGTGTACAGAGTTCATCTTGGCAGCTGGACAGAGAAGCTTTGAAAACAAAATGTGCCTTCATATATTCCTTTACCAGATTGTGTCAGTGGCGTGACAGCACACTGCTTTCCCTTCCGATCTAGTTTGAAATAGAAACATTTTTCTCCCCTTGTTGCTGCTTTAATAGCTTTCTTTTCCTCGCTGCAAATAGAGCTACTTGTTCATGGAGTTACTTCCGACTCTGACAGGTTTTAGGTTAAACTGAAGATTTAAAGCCAGTCTGTCTGGAGCCACAAGGAAAGCTCTTTACAAAGGAGAGCAGGGCAACATGGGGTGAAGGAACAACTCTTCTCAGATGGGAAGAATTTTAAAATGTATAAATTATTTATTTTTACACAATAGCTGTAAAATATACATTATTGCTAGAATAAAGTAGGCTAACACCAAAATGAAGTCCAGTTGTAACACTGCTTTATATCTGCAGGGTAATACTAGTTGTATCTAATAACTTTTCTATCCCAATACGTATATATTCCTGTGTAGCAGAAAAGTAAAACTAAATGAAAGAACTGAAGTCAACCAACTGAACTAAAGGGAAAAGAAGTAGGTCATTTTTGATGAGTGCTGAACTAGAGCGTAAGGTCATAGTAAAACATGGCTTCCCACTTGTTGACATGGCTAGTTGTGTTGATGGGGTAAATCGTGTAGAATGATGGCCAAGATGATGATACCTCTACCAGGGACTGAACCTCAGGTCTCTTCATTTTCACTGTAGTTAGTTTCAAACCCTGGAGCATTTCCCCTTTAAGCTTGGTTCATTTGGGCATATGTGAAGACAGCAATCAAATGTTCACCAGAACAACTAGACTGAGACCAGCTAAAGGAGGTGGTGTTGTTTGATCCAATCAAACTGCGGAGCGGTTCATTTGTGGTCTGAACATGATCCGCACTAGTCCTGAACCAACTACGAGGCTATCTATTGATCTATTGACGAATCTAGAACCAGAGGGATTTGCATGTGGTTAATGCTTAAAACTGTGGTAAAGCTTGTTTTACATTAGATCCTCATCAGGTATCCCCTATTTAAACCCAGTAAACATATCAAACATGAAACAAACTTTATCACGTTTAAACTACACCTTTTAGTAGACATAGCAATTGAAACGAATGTCGTGAAGCACTCGTAACATATCAAACTAACTTAGCACGTCTTCAGATGAACATGTTGAAGGTTAACATGTGGTCGTGCTGAATATGCGCTTTATTCTGCTGTTCAGCTGTGTGAAGGCAGCAAGTCTTCTTCACATAAAGTGAAGCAATGTGGTTTTCCAGACGTTGTGTTGAAGTCCGACTCAGCTTTCTGCTGCTGTAGATTGTTTGGTACATGACCCAAATGATGAAAAGTACCTCAATACCATCTTTGTGCCATGTTTTTTAGTTATCCCGGTATAGTAAACTTTTTCCTGTTTTGATTTTGTTGCTCCCGCCCCCAAACTTTTCTGACCAAAGAACAGAGCGACTGTTCTCGCATGACTTTTGCTGATGTAGTTTGGATCTATGAAATTTTTTCCTGTGTGAAACTGAACCAAACCAAGTGGAAAATTCAACATTGTAATAATTTGGTCCCTGATTCGGACCAAAGCAAATAACAATCAAGATCATTTAACAGAATAATTACCTTCAGTTTATTAGCCTTGAACCTCAAATCTAATGCAATCGAATATGAATCAGAAAAGAGCCCAGTGTAGTTTCATAAACACAGTGCAGCTAAGGCACATTGCGGTGTGAATGCCGTTAAAGGAATTCAGCCTTGTCAGGAGAGCTCCAGGCAGAATTTATCATCCTATATGTGGGTGACCTTGGGGAGAGGTTCACAGGTAGATTTGGGGAAGGAGCAGGGTTAGATAAAGGAGTGCTTTAGAATGCAGACACTGTGCTAGAGCGCTCTTTCATTTACTAACTGTTTTTTTTCACACCTTGCTATGAATAAAGGGATTTGGGGGAGATCTTCCCTCCATACTGACTACATAAAAGTGATTTAATTAAGTAACAGGTTTTACCCGTATCATCCCTTGGTTCCTCAGCAATCCCTTAAAAGCTTCTCAATTTTGATATTAACAAAGTCGAGATAATAACACACAAGACTTTCTCAGTTGAACTTTATGGCCTAACATAACATTCTTTGGGTTGGAAAGACTCTTAATGAGGAGCTTGAACCTTGCAGGAGGAAAAATGTTTTACGATTTATTTTACACCTGCTGCCATTATCAGAAGCTGCCTTTCAGTTCTGACGCTCATCAGACGGACAGAGTGCTTTATTTTCCAGCTGCAAAATCAGGCGCAGACATCAGCATCCATAATCAGCGCTCCTCTTATTCTGTGACAATGACATCTGCAGAAAGAGACATTATTTGCATTAGATATTGTCTTAATTAGATTGTTTGGATTGCCTTATTTGGTTTAGTGTCATTATAATTTCCGGATGCGTGTGAACCTGAAGTATCTGCAGAGTAAATTGACTGGATCTTAAATGTGATAGTAACATGTGACAGCAATGGCCAAATTATATTTTCCATGTCTGCTTAATCATGAGGAACCTAAAGTCAGTGGTTGTTTGTACCTCCCATCTTTTGTGACCGGCAGACTTGTGGGCACCTAAGCATGCTGACTCCACGTGCCCTGGAAAAGCAAAATGGATGCTCTGATTCAGGAGGGGTTGTATGAGGATATCTGATGTTACCTGCACCGTTTTAAAAAAATAGAAAGACAGCCAAAGGTCTTCAACATTCAGAGGAAAAATCACCCAGACTTGGAAAAGAGATGAAAATGGTGCAGGCAGAAGTGGAAGTAATCTGCGAGACCAATTTCTGAAGGGCAAGTAAAAACTAAAGGGAAAAAGTGGCTGGTTGGAGTGTGTGTGTGGTGTGTGTGTGCATTCCATTCTAGTCCGCATGTGAGGAATGTGTCCGTGCATGGAGACAGCAAATGTAATACGTTCAGAACCACGCGAATCTGCTTTCTGCATATGTTCCTGTGTGTATTTTTGTCAAATTTTGTCTAAAATCCAGCTTTAAGAATAAATTCCTCTTAGTCAAAAAGTGACATCAGAAAATCAGATTTTTTACTTTACATGGTAGTTGAAACTATATTTAAAGTTTCATTGATGAAGTATTCAAAGAGTGATTTTGTTTTGTACTGCTTATCTGGTCACAACAGAAGGTTGAATTTAAATTAAAATAACAGTTTGTCCAGCTGCAGTCTTTAATTATTGTCAACCCTAATATATTATCCTTATCTATGCTGCTACTTACTGAAGAATTATCCTAACTTAATTTTTAACGTTTTACAACCTAACTAAGTGCTCTTCTGTAGGTAGCCAATAAGTCCCTGTTGGATTTGTGTTTACTTGCTCCTCTATTCTAACAGAGCGCACTCGCCATTAAACGTCCCTCTGCTCTCACAAAGAGGCCAAGTGACTCTGCCCTGCAAATGCCTCTGTATTTAGCCTGATTTACGATACCTTTTTGCAATAAAAAGCCAGCATGAGGGGAAGAGATTCATTAAGGAGCCCAGTTTATGTTTTAGAAAAGCTTGGCGGGGCCACGGGAATACTGATTGGCACACAGATATGTGCTTGTCTCATCCTCCCAGCCAAAGCCAAAAGCTCGAAGCCCCTTTCCCCCGCAGCCATGTGCGCTGGATGGCACAAAGGAGGTGTTGTACTCTGCCCTCAGGATGCCCAGGATTCTTGCCACTCAGTCTGCAGTCCCCTGCTGTGAAAACACTGTTCCAAACACATCAGGCCTTCCCGCAGCACCTGGAGGCCCTTCTCAGCATCCCTTAATGACATCCCCACTGACCTCCCAGCCACGAACAGTGCTATCTATTTGGGTTCATCTCTCCATCCACAGCTTTACCAAACAGGCCAGTGGCACTGCAGTGCTTACTCTTCATCGGTCGATATTCTTTAATCCCCTAGATGATGCTTTCTCTCATGAACTCACAATAGCTCTTCCCCTTCCCCAGTGAAGCCACAGGCCCATTACTCTTTATTAGCTCTTAGTGTCTTAAATGTGGCTATCCATTAGACACATGGCAACAAACATCCACAGCAGGTCCATCTGTAGCACTCACGCACGCACACACACACACACACACGTGTACATAATCTGAACTGACCCTTGATCAACAGCAATGATTGTGCATTGAATTCAGCTCATCTCAAAGATGAAGAAGAGCCAGTAGCAAAGCATGCTCCCTTTGAAGATTCCAAAACTTTTTTATGGTGGCAGTACCTCCCATCTTCATGACTCTTACTTAAACATATCAGCAAGGCGGTCTCCACAGGCCTCTGTCTGCCTGAGTGATTCCCTCTCTATGGGGGCTGGCGTGTAGTAATACCATACTGTGTCATATATTGATTCTTTTTTGCTTTTCCTCTTTCCTGAATTTCTTGGTGGCTCAAAAGCATAAATCATTCCCAAATGATCCTTGAAGGAAATATTGTATTTATTATTCTTGACGCATGGGCACAAATTCAATAGCCCTTATTAATTGAACATGGTGAGAAATATGACGTGGGTAATGCAATGGGACTAGAAAGTTTTCTCTCATTCCTCATTTTTAAAAGTGTCCTGCTTGGCATTCATAGCAAAGCTGCAGAATGATTCAGGGTCAGAATAAGTGTTAAAGGAAGTGTAATTATAAACCCCAACAAAGATGGTTTCTCTGTAAGCAATACACACGATTCCCTGTTTACAATGAGCATTCAAAAACCTTTTGTGTGAGATCCTTGAGCAACTGAATTGTTATGACTAACTGAATCTCCAATAGGATCCCGGCGTCCTGCTCACTCCCACTCCCACTCTCTTCACCTTTTCTCCACTACTTTGCTCATTGTTGCTTTGCTGTCCATCTATTTCTCCCACTTCTTATTGAGCTTTCTCTCCTTGTCCTAAATTTCTTGTCTCTCTTGACATATGTGTGATGAAGCAGAAAGACAGGCACTCAGCCAGCAGCCATTCACTTCAGTGTCCACCCATATTATTAGAGCTAGGAGCGGGCAGCAGATCCGTGGCCGTTCCTTCCCTGGTGTCCTCCATGGTGGCTATTCATTTACTCAGCCTGTGTAAGTGTGAAGGCTGCTCTTTGCTCCGCCAGTCCTGTTTCAGCTCTACACATCCTAGGATGAGTGAGCCTGTCTGAGCCTGCATATAGGAGGGGTGCTGCTTGGCTAGTTAGCACTGAGCTGGGACATGCTTTTCACCCAATACACCTCTGCACTGTCCTGTCTGACTTCTATCTTGGTTGTGAGCAGTTTTCTCTAGACATATCAGCATGACAGAAAGCAAACTGGTGCCTGGTCACCTCCAAATTAAATTACCTGTGTGAGTAAGAGCGATACCTGCTATTTTTATTTGGTAGTCAAACAAACTGAAACTTGAACTTTTGGAAACCTATTACATATATGCTAAATGGCAGGGGCCAGCTTTTTTAATGTCCTGTGCAAGTTCCAAAAAAAAAAAAAAATTCAGCCATGCAACATGTGGGCGCCATTATGCATGTGTCAATCTTTTGCTATGTGTGTAGTCTTTTCTTTGCCTCTTGCTGCTATTTTCTGAATAGCAGTGAAGTCCCTGCTCATGACGACATGGGTATCCATATCACTAATTGGCCCCCAAACCCTTTTCAGCTTTGCCCGATAAAGATACATTAGCATCATTTTGTGTAATCTTAGTCCCTGTTTGCTGCTGCTGCACCTCTGGTTCATAGCTGGAAACTTTTGGCTGCAGACGTGCTTGAGCAGTCCGTTCTTGTGAGTTTCAACCATTTCTTTTGTGATTTTGCAGTTGAGGTTAATCTTGTTCTTGCTCCTGCAGAAATGCCAAGATTTCCTCTAGACATTCCAGAAAACTGTTCAAAAACCTCTCCACTGCTTAAAGATTTAACACAGTTAAGTTGCCAGTTGTGCTGCTGTTTGTGAACTTATCAGCACAGGGAATTCTTGTCAATACTAAATACGATACCTATTTTCCTATTACCTATCATTGTTTTTACGTTAACGCTCCCTTGTGCAAATTAACACGAATCAACTCTGAGTGTGAATGCGTGATGCATTGTTGCTGACATAGACTATATGTCTATATAGTGTGTCCACTTTTTTGTGTATATTACAGTGTGGGTATAAGTATGAAGTCCAGATACACATTAGCATATTTATGGTCTGCTGTAGCTATCTTACATCATAAAAATCACAGGTGAAAGAGAACTGAACAACAGCATTTCTACAGTATTTAGAAATGGGAATAAGAGTCTCCTTTTTTTTTTAATTAAAAAGAGAAAATTAAGAAAGAAATTAAAACATTTTAGTACATCTGGCTCAGCATAGTGCTGGCTATGCCTTTATAATTTAATGCCACTTAATGGGGAAATTTAGTTATAAATGATGTGAATCATGAATTATTAGTTTGATTTTGTCTGCGCCAGTGTATTTCCCTCATTTTAGCCAAAGGAAAGCAAATGTATCTTTGTAAAATTCCAAACGTATTATAACAACTGCTACTAAAACTGCAAACAAATAGTCCTTCACTAGCCTGCCGTTGTAAGTATGATAATTACTATTGGTATCAACACTCTAATCTAGTCATACAACAGCTACAATTATTTTATTGACAAGGTTTGACTGCAGATCTAAGGGGGAATTCATAAAACACAGTGCCAGATTTAATGTCTCAATAAGGACATATAGTGTCATGAAACCACATTCCCTCATTCATTGTTACCTGCATCTTTTTAGCATTTACCTTGAAAGTATGTCCTTATTTACATGTCTGGGAAGCTATTTATAAAATGTAACCTTGCACAAAAATTCAGGCCTGTTTCAGTTTGATGGAAAGTTTCAGCTGTATGAAATCTGAGTGACATTTTAAATATATTTGCCTTCACGTGTTTGTGATCAATAAATTTGATATACTGATCAGTCTGTATTTAAATTGCAAGCTTCATCCAATCTCGCACATGTTCTCGTGGCACTACTCTTCTCCCTCAAGCCTCATCCACTGTGCTCTGTCTCACACACACACACACACACACACACACATNCCCCCCCCATGCACCATGACTCTTCTTGCAGCAATCTTTCTTATCTTTGTATCAATCTTTTAAAATACAGAGCTCTGAAGCAGAGAATTTAGGTCTCCTTTGCTGATTTAAGATGTCAATTTCATTTCGACACCAGAAGAAACAATATAAAATGTGGATCTTAAATATGAAGTAGCTCCTCAACACATCAATCTTCATTGCTTTTTACTTGAAACACCCCTTGCACCGATTAATGTAAGGGAAGTTTTATGAATGAGCTTCAATTATATTACCTTGCATTACCACGACTTTTTTTTTTTTAATGAATTCTGCCGTAAACGTCTTACACTCTGATGGGTCAGTATTCATATTCATTGGCATTGTATTGATTTATATTGATGATTTTACTATGTGCTCGTGCTAATACTGCTAATATACAGTCAATAAGTCCGATGGTATTTCCAGGTCCTGGACTTTGATACACTAGTACACATCTGTCTGTAAATCTTGTGACATTATCACTCAAAATATCATTACATACTCAACAATTTTTGTACAATTTTTTCTTCATAACCTGGTGTTGTTAATGAGCTGAAAAGTGGTGACAGTTCTAATAATTTCAGACGAATTATATTATTGAACATGGGTGTCTAATGCAATATTTCCTCAGGAGCCTCAGATATGTTATAATTACACCACTGCTGTGCAAAAGACAAAAAGCACAATATATAGAATACTGGGGTTTGACGATACAGTGGGTTTGTATTGGTGTTTTTTTTTTTTTAATTTAATTAAATTTTTTTTATTTGCCGAGAACAAATGAAGGACCCATTCTTCCTGAAATACTGTGATGCATTTGTTTTATTAATTCCCATCCATAACACAGGCTTGCTGGTTCTGATTATGCAGGATTTGGGTTTAGAGATTTCCAGGCTCTGTTTGACTTGAGAAGGGATTATTTTCTATATAATAAAGTCAGTGTCAGTTAGTTTTCAGGCACAAGTTCTAAACAAGGTTTGAATGGATGTGCTGATGCCAGGTGAAAAGACCCTTAACTGTTTGAGGGCATACATGCTGAAACATCCTGCAGTGTAGACTGTCTGCTTTGCTATGTTTTAAGTTCCTTAAAGTGTTGCCCATTAAGAAACGCAGCATGTTTTAGAGAAAGTGTTAAAGGGGACATTATGCTTTTAGGTATTTTTCTTCATTTTTATTGTTTAACATGTGTTGAACATTATCAAAGCTGCAAAACTTGAGGTTAATGCCAAAAGAAATGCACCCAAGAAGACGAACCTATAGGTCCTGAACTGCCCTGAAAGCTTTGTTTCGATTAGCATGATCACAGAAATATGTAACGGGAATGAATTTTATTTCTTACACCTGGCTAGTCACCTGCAGGAAGTACGAGGCTAATGAGTGAGTGTTTGGCCATCATCTGTGTTTCGCAGTTCATGGGTGTTGACAGCTCAGACCTGGCACAGCTGGTCAATCAGACTTTTTTGGAGGGGGGACTTAAAGAGACAGTACCTAAAATGGCCTGTTTTCACCCAGTGTGCGTAGCGATACTGCAGCAAGGGAGAGAAGTGGATCAGTGTGTTTTTTGCACATTAAAGCATTGCAAAGGCTTCAAAATATACACCGATCAGCCACAACATTAAAACCATTGACAGGTGAAGTGAATAACATGGATTGTTGGTTAACAATGGCACCTGTCAAGGGGTGGGATATATTAGGCAGCAAGTCAACAGTCAGTTCTTGATGTTGATGTGTTGNGCACCTGTCAAGGGGTGGGATATATTAGGCAGCAAGTCAACAGTCAGTTCTTGATGTTGATGTGTTGGAAGCAGGAAAAATGGGCAGCGTAAGAATCTGAGCGACTTTGACAAGGGCCATCTTGTGATGGCTAGACGACTGGGTCAGAGCATCTCCAAAATGACAGGTCTTGTGGGGCGTTCCTGGTATGCAGAGGTCAGTACCTACCAAAACTGGTCCAAGGAAGAACAACCGGTGGACCACTGACAGGGTCATGGGCACCCAAGGCTCATTGATGCGCATGAGGAGCAAAGGCTAGCCTGTCTGGTCCAATCCCACAGAAGAGCTAGGGAGGTGGCCTGGTCTGATAAATCAGGTTTTCTTTGACGTCGTGTATGGCCAGGTGCATATGCATCGTTTACTTGGGGGAAGAGATGACACCAGGATGCACTATGGGAAGAAGGCAAGCTGGCGGAGGCAGTGTGATGATCTGGATGATGTTCTGGGAAACCTTGGGTCCTGCATTCATGTGGATGTTAGTTTGACACATACCACCTACTTAAACATTGCTGCAGACCAAGTACACCCCTTCATGGCAACAGTATTCCCTGATGGCAGTGGCCTCTTTCATCAGGATAGCGCACCCTGCTACACTGCAAAAATTGTTCAGGAATGGTTTGAGGAACATGATAAAGAGTTCAAGGTCAACACCTTGAACTCTTTGTCATGTTCCTCAAACAATGTCCTCCAAATTCCCCAGATTTCAATCCAATTGAGCATTCTGTGGGATGTGCTGGAAAGAACAAGTCCTGCTGCTAATGTCTTGGTGTCAGATACCACAGGACACCTTCAGAGGTCTTGTGGAGTCCATGCCTCGACAGCTCAGAGCTGTTTTGGTGGCACGAGGGGGACCTACACAGTATTAGGTGATTTTAATGTTGCTGTGCTGATTGGTGTAGTCCTAAATGAAAATAAAAGCATGGAAATCTGTGAAGTACCTGTATGTCCCCTTTAATGTAACTAAACAGGAAGGTGATGCATAATTTACAGTGTATGTAGGTATAAACTGTCTTCTATAGGGACTAGTCTGATGCACAATGGTCCTTTTCACAGGTTTCTGGTCAATCTTATGAGACACAGCTGAGCCACTGGGCAGTTCAGCATCAATTTGATCCTGCTTATCATTGATTCTCAAAGCTCATAAGCAATTATTATGTCCTGCTGCTTGACACACTAATAGTTTGCTACAGAAATACCAAGATCTTAATTTATATTTGATTTCCATTTTCTGTTCCAGTTCCTCCTTTCCACTAGAATAGCTACTCATTTCATTAAGAGATGTCTGCACTTTTAGATTTCATTTGTACACAAGAATTGCCTCATTGCTTTGCTTTAAATAGAATTCAGCCATTCTCTTTGATAGGTATGCATAGGAGTTCCACAAAACGCCTCTTCTCTTCTTTAACACAGCCCTTTCACTTGACAACCACTAAACTGCTCACAAACAGATTAAATGTTTCTGATAAGTGTTTTTTTTTCTTTCTTTTTTTTTTTTTAAATTCAAAAGCTCTACCCATGCTTGTAAATAGGTACAGCCTGATCCATTTTGTCTGGTATTAGATATTATCAGAGCAGCCATGCAGAGATTTAACAAAATCAGCCAGCATTTTAGAATTGCACTAAGGTAGTCATGATTTCCTTCAAATCCTGAATAGTAGATCTTTTGGTCACTGTAAACACAAGCAAGATTATTTATTTATTTACTAAATAAATATATAAAAGTGTACATTTATTTGTGATTTAAACATTACAGTAGCTTCTTGTTGCTCCAGATAGTTGAAAATCAGTGACTTAACATTTCATTTATTAATGAGGAGAGGGCCAATGTCTGCAGTCATGTTTCATATGATCAGAATTGAGCTTTTTATTATGTTAACAGTGATGACAAATCTCATTAAACTAAGAACAAGGTACTGAGAACTAATGAGGAAACACTTTGTCTTCACTTTAGTTGAGACATCAGGGCTCAGATATGGGAGCAGAAGCATTAGCACCCAGATACCGGACGAAGCCTTTATTCCTGACTGTTCTGTCAAACTTTTCGTTTGTCAGCAATGTAATGCCACGTATATAACGGTGCTTGTTGCCAACAAACACCGCAGAACTCCTGCTTATTCAGGAAAAATACAAATTGCTCTGTGTTGCTCCGGTGCTCAGATGTCTGTGTTCCCTGTTGCAAAGAAAGAGCCTGGATATGTTTACTCAGAAGCAGCTAACCGACACTTTAAGCAGGTCTGCTGCTGCCCTCGGTTTGTGAGTCTCTGACAAAGTGCTGATGCGCTTCAGAGGTGGAACCTGCCTCCAAACCCCCCAAGCCCTTAACAAGACAACACTGAGGTCAAAAGAGGTGCCTTGAATCACAAATCTCTGTCTGATTCTTAAATTGTCACTACATTGATTTACAAGAATGGTCAGAGGAAAGAAATTTTCTAGCAGCTAGCATGAAAATGGAAGTGTGCTGTGGGAGTGTAATCACATAGCAGATTGCTCTTGAGAAGAAGGTCAAAGCCCACTCTCCGTCTGATTAAAACTTTTTTTTTCTGTCTGCTGTGCAATTCCTCAACCAGTATGACCACAGGTGACACAAAAAACTGTCCGACTGTTCTCTCCCAGGCTCATGCTGTTATTGCTCTACTGGAAAATCTTCTGCCTTTTCCCAAAAATTAGAGGGTAAACTGGACAGTGTGGGGCTTAATTATGGTTATGCTCATCTTTTAGAAGCTAGATCAGTCCTTACTGCTAAACATTGTAGACGTTTATCACGGGACGGTTTCTCTTGTCATAGCAGGGAAAGCACAGGTATTATTGCTGTTATTGACTGGATAAGGTGTGACATTAAACCATGCTAATGAGCCAGCAGGCATTATAACAGAGCCCTGACAGTACAGATACAACCAATGCAGCCATTATTAATGATATAAAGGAGACATATTGGGCTTTTTGTTATTTTTCCATTGTTTTTGAATTGTAATTGCAAAACTTGAGCTTGACCCCTGTAGAAACACATCCAGCAGGACAAACCCATGCTCCTGAAATCTAAATTTAAATCTGTAAATCTTTCATATTTGATTCCTTTATTTTTCAAGCACATTGAAAAACATAAAAATTGACTCGCCCCTGGGTGGGCTCGAACCACCAACCTTTCGGTTAACAGCCGAACGCGCTAACCAATTGCACCACAGAGACTGTCTCACAGAGTTTATCTGACTCAAAGTGACTGTCACTGTTAAGACCTGCATTGCACAATCCTGTATACAAGGTGGATGAAATCACAATTTCCTCACAGTTGTGTGACAGATGCGAAGAATACATTTACATCTGGGGGCTCACTCAGATTGATGATATTATTCCATAAAGCCAATTTCTCTGGAAACAAAGCCATGTTGTCAGGTAATAAAGAGGGAAAGCAGCATCAGGATGCGCTACAAAAGCTAGAATATGAGAAAATTGTAATTCCAGGTCTAACTTTGTTTCACACTTTCACAATAAAAGCTCACAGGTTATTCATCATTACTTATTAGCACTGCCAGAAGCAGGGATTTGACAAAGCTTCAAAACATATGACACTTGTAACACGCTACTATAAATAAAATACAACACAACACAATCAGTAGCTGCTGGTTAACTGCTCAGACATGAGCATAAAGAAAAAATGTTTACTGACATCACTTGTTATTCCTCTCAACTGCTGTCACTCTCAGCTTCCAGTTTTGCGAAAAGACTGAAAAGCTGCAAGAAATGCTTCTTAGCAGAGTAAATTACAACAAGTGATGCTGGGGTGAACATGTCCTGACTCAGCTCTTCTCTTGTCTTATAGTGGCTGACTGTCGAGTCTTAGAGGGACTGCAGAGATACTCCTCCATCCCCACATACCTGCCTGTCAACTACCAGGTGCTCAACGCTGACTTGGCATTCTTCCTGAAGGAAGCCAACCAGGACTTCATGAGGAACTCTAGCCTGATGTCACGGACAGAGTCCTTCTTCATCTACCAGGCCCGTAGTTTGCCGTCAGTCAATGCCAGCTATGGGCCTCTGTCTGTGGAGCAGCCTGTCCCTTTGGAGCTCTTACAGAGTCCAGGCACCTTCCCCGTCTCTTCTGTTTTTACTGTCAACTGGAAGGTGCAGACCTTTCTCATGAACACCAGGATTCACCTGGCCAAGCCCAAAGTCCAGGTTCTGTTCTACATCGCAGGCAGGGACTGGGACGACTACAGTGCCATTGATAAATTTCCCTGCGTGCACATGTTTGCTTTCCACGAGACGCAGGAGGTGCGCGGCACTTGCCAGCTGAAGGGGGAGCTGGGGCTGTGCGTGGCTGAATTGGAGCCCCTGGCAAGCTGGTTCAGCCCGCCCAGCATAGTGCCGGGACGCCAGAGGAACCTCGAGGTATCAGAGGGCACCGCAGTGGAGCTCTACTACATGCTGCAGTCCACAGAAACAGGGGAGTGCCACTCAGAGGAGGCCAGGAAGGAAAGCTTCATCCGTTCAGGCCAGGAAGGAATGTTTGGTTCCTACATCTCCACGCCTTTGAAGAGGATCGGCGGTGTGAGGCTCTACCAGAACCCTACTCCACCCCCCCTGGCTGAACACCGGCTGGATAATAACTTTATGGTCATGGTGCCGGCTGTACCCATGAGACAGAGGGAAACAGTCTCTGCTTTTATCACTGTGTTGGCGTTCTCCCCTGTGGAAATATTTACTCTCAGGTAAGAACGTTTCTTTTTCTACTTCCAGTAAAAATGTCAGACTGCAGACTGTCAGGCAAAGCAGGTTTCTGACTGTGGAGTTGTGCACTAGAATCAATTGAATTCTGCTTATTTTGTCTTAAAAGACTTGGAAATTTAAAAAAAATCTAAAACATAAAATCTAGAGGTAACCTCATAGCAACAAAATCATAAAGTTATTCTGCTGTGTTTTGTTTGGTTTGGTCTGACCTTTTTAAATATCATAACTTCAGCCAGACATTTGTTGCTCAGCAAAGGGAAGGGGAAAACTGTTTTATCTTATAGAAATGCTTGATTCATTGAAACTGTTTATAGATACTAATTACAGTAAGCAGATGAGACAAAGTGATTCAGGTAATTAACATGAAATGCAAATGAGGATGTCATTAATTAAAACACAAGTCCATTAGTGTAATGACTGAAGCTGATCTTAATCATGCTGCTTTAGAACATTTAGAAACTGCAGGAGATGCTACAACAAGGGGTCGAGCCAATTTGTCAAACATTGAACGGGAATGTTTTCTGCTTAGGCAAGTAAAAAAAAAATCACAGAAGAGTTTAGGAAAAAATGGAACATATTTCTGGTAATATAAAGCAAAACAGAGCAGAAGGTCATTGTGTGGTACTGAAAAATGTCCCCCTATAAGTGAAAACAAAAATTCTTAATATAATTCCTAATACAAAAAATATGAGGGAAAAGGAAATTGAAAACCATAAATTAAAAAAAAGAAGGTTGGGGGAAAAAGGAAAAACAACCCTAAATATTTTATATGATGAATATTTGATTTAATAGTTAAAAATCCTCAAAGGCACAATTAATAGTGTTCAGAATGTCTGGTTCCTGTTAATCTGTATTTTTTCAGAATCAGATTTATTGCCAAGTAGGTTTTCACATACGAGGAATTTGCTCTGGTGCATGATGCTCAGGAAGGAAAAGAAAAATATACAAGATAAATACAAATATACGATCAAAAAAAAAAAAGTACAATATACACAGAATGTATAAAAAGTACAATATACAGAGGATGTACAATATAATATACAGGGAATGTGTGTTAATGTAGCACATAGAGTACAATGGTTATAGAGTTCCAAGTTGGAATTTTTATCAAAGTCAATCATCCAAAGTTGTCTTCCGCTGGAGGAAGACTATCCCATAAGCATGATACTACTGTTTTGGAATTGAAATTGACATAGAATTCATAGAATTTTAAGCAAAATCCCCTTTAAACAAAAAAAAAAAAAAAAAAACCCTTAGAAAAAAACCCACCTGATATTTTGGAAGGTCTCCTAAAAAAAAGGGGCACCTCTCTCACGTTTTCATATCACATTTGTATGATTTTCCAATTATTTGTCAATAAAAATTATTGCACCATCTCACAAAAACATCCATTATGTTGGAGGCTCAAACATAATGCAAACATAATAACCGGGAAAGTTTTAATAAGCAAAACAAATTTGCCAGACGTTTGTCCATCCTGTGCTACATTTAATTACCAGCTACTTGTCCTGAAGTGATAAGGCGCTGAAAACTTTTGTTTTCTAAACTCAGAAACTCAGAGTGATTTCTTTCATCAGCCCTCCGGCCTCAGAGGGAACGCCTGTGGACTTTTTATTTGGCACCGCTGACGGCAGGCACAGGTTGGGCCATCTGAGAGCGACAGATATGGAAAGGCCGCTGTGTGGTCGTAGGTGATAAGGCTGTCCTCGTGCATGCATTTGTTAGGACGCTTAATCACCGGAGCGAGAAGACTTTGATCTCTGTATTCACAACATCATTATCATCTGTGTACTACACACTTCTCTGTCAGCCATTGTTGGCTGTGTAGCCCCGAATGCAGAACAAGCTTATGATCCTGTAAAATCCGTCAACCTTTTCTTACTTTAGATGAAAATGCTTAGTAGAATTCCGGTTTGGTATATTTAATAGCAACATCCAAGGCCAGATTCTTCATATTCTTTTTAACTGAGTATCAACCTGATAAACAACATATCTGTGTTGTGCTCATGCCTGCTTTCTTGGTGCACATGAATAGAAAAGGCTAAATTTAAAAGGAAATGAAAAAAGGCAGCGAGTCCTTCAGTTATTGTCTCCTCTTGTTCCATGTAATTTTCACCTTCCTCAGTTATACTGAAAGGCAGAAACTGGGGTTGATATCATGCCATGAAAGCTAATTTCACGTTTTTAATAGCCAGTCATTCAGTTTGTTTGATATGAGGATGTCTAGCATGTTGTTTTTTTTTTTTTTTTTTTNTTTTTTTTTTTTTTTTTTGTTTTGTTTTTTGCTGGAGGATTTCCTCTTGATGTTGTGCTTTTGTCAGGCTTTGAAATGATTTTACTTCCTTGATGTTAATAGCTTGCATCATTCAGAAACAGGAGTTAGTTTTAGTTAAGCTTCACTGAAATTTTAAGGGAATTTTGGTTCGGAATGTCAAAGAGTTGGTGTATAAAAGCTGCAGTTACACAGATTTTTAGCCTCTTTACATCTTTATGTTTTAAGTGGCCCATGTCTAATATCTGCATTTATATAATTTGTCTGAAACAACCCACATGTGCAAACAAGTGTTTAGTTTCTAAGACAGAGGTAAACATAAGGCAGCAAATGATTCAAATGGGACCAAAATAATTCAACTTTTGCTCTCTGAAGAATCTTTAAAGGTCCACAACAACGTTTTCGGGTGGAGAAGTGCTTGTTGCAGGTTGGGCATGTGCAGTAATGATTGCTGTGACATCATTCACATGAAAAGTGTCGCATTTTATGATAGTCGAGCCAGAATGTCAAGGAAATTCTGGTCTGTGCATTTAGATGACAGATATCCAATATATGAGATTTATTTCACATAAGAATGTGGCTCAAAATGGATGTGAAAAGATCTGAGCCCCGTGTGCAATTTTTTTTTTTTTTTTTTTTTTTTTCTGTTTACATGTTCACAATGTGTGTATGATATGCGCCACATGTGAGCAGAAAATCAGCACTGGGTCACTTGTACCCAGTGTGCTCATCAGTACTCAGGCACATGATGTCCTATCTATTCTCTATTTTCTCTCTCTCTCTCTCTCTCTCTCTCTCTCTCTCCTCTTCCTTTCATACGTCATCATCATCATCATCATCCACTGGAGACAAATGAACTGACTTAGATGTGAAGTGAAAGAGAAAATCCCTACATGAGGCAGATTATTGCGGTTGCAGTGTATTTCTCTAAATTGCCAGTGATACTTATAGCATAAAGGACAGAGCATGGCACTAATGCCCACTGTGGAGCTGCTGAAAAATAAGGTTGGTTGTAGGATAGGATTGTACGATAAGATAGAGTCCCTTGAAATGAAGGTGAAAAAGAATCTTCATCAAATGTTCATAATGGGGCTTTTATTTTCATTCAATGAAGCATGTCATTTGTCACTGTACCCTGCTGTACTGTAGTTTATGAACTGTGCTGAATATAATCATGTGTCTGAAAACACTTATCCTCAGACTTCTATTTCCTTGAGTTGTGATTGCCCACTAAATGAAAACCATTTCATCGAGTCATTTGTGCTCTGAGAGTTTAATCAGTATTTGTGAACATGTTGTTTTACAGCCATATGATTGCAAATAGCACAAATCCACACCAGATAAACATGATTTCACCAGCTCCTGGATAACATAATTGCTGCAAAAGGGAGTAACATTTTTAGCTCAAGATGTAATACTTAAAAATTATATTATAAGTTAATGTCAAAGGAGACATATTATGCATTTGTTATTTTCTCTCATTTAATAGTGTAATATAGTAGGCGTTCGTGTTGAACATTGAGATTGACGCTTATAGAAATGCATCCAGTAAAACAAACCCATAGATCCCGATCTGCCCTGAAAGCTTCGTTTTTGATTGGTCCTTTATTTTTGCTTCATGTTAACATCAACATGTAACATGTGGGAATTTACCTACTCACCTGTTTAGCCACGTCCACCAAGTAAGGGGCTATTTTTTTTGCCAGTATCCATGCTTAGTACTCTGCAGGTGTTGCCAGCTCAGGGTTGATGCTGCTGGCCAATCAGAACAGAGCAGGCTTTTTGGGAGAGAGGCCTTAAAGAGACAGAACCTTAAACAACCTGATTTCACTTAGTGTGCACAGCAGTGTTGCAGCAAGCAAGAGTAGATGTGGATCATGTGATTTTTTTTTTTTTTTTTTTTTTTTTTTTTTTTCTTCACATTAAAGCATTGCAAATGTTTCAGAGTAGACCCCTATGAAAATAAGAACATGGAAATCTGCATAACATGTACAAAAAGTCTTAATTTTTCACAATTAATGCACCAATGGAAGTATCACACAATTAATTACATCAACATTTTCATTACATTTCTGACAAATTACACATTTTTCTTCAAAGTTTTAAAGAACAGTAGCAATCCTGGCACAGTACACAGCATGAGCTAGAAAAGAGGCTGAAGCTGTATAAATACATATTGAGCAGGAGAAACGCAGTATCAGCAGGTGGAGTCGGTTGGACTTCAGTAACAGCCAGTCATATCAGCTTCTCTTATTGCCTTTAAAGCAGCAGAACATTTAATGGGCTGGGGACACAGCACCTCCAATATGAGTACACAAAATCCCAAATAAGCTTTCAAACACAGATGACATCTCTCCTTAAGTTGAATTTACACTTTAAGAGACATTCAGTTTTCTGTTTTTTGCATGTTTAATTTAAAAACAGAGATATTTGTGCAGTTAGGCTACAACTAGAGGAACTTATAATAAATAAATTGTTTCCAGGATTACCTGCTGCCTGTATTTGTGCAGTCAGGCTAAGTGATTAGGGCTTCTAATTTGTCCCCTACTGAGGCTGTTACAAATAATATTCCATTTTATTTCACATATTTCATTTCATATAAACTTGTACTCTGTGTGGTGTGGCTGTGTTTGCTGGACCACTGGCTTGTTCTGTCATGAAAACAGAAGTCTTTATTCAGTGTGTGCTTACGTTGTTATGCAGTTGCATACTGTATATAATCCTGCATACTTCTTCCTCCTTATTATTTTTCCCAAATTTTTGTTACGCTACAAGTCCCGGATGATTGGGCCCAGCACCTTGCATCACATAACAAAATGTGTGGCCTGATCGGGATGGGTGTTCTATGACTTTTGGTAACGAGCTGATTCAGACAGTATTTCTGTATCTGGTTTATCAAGATCACTTACATCACTTACCACTAGCACTTATTTTAATGTCTTCAAAGAAAAAAGGCATTTCTGTACATTCTGCAAAATCTCAAATGAAGAAAAAGACATTGAGTAGGCGTTTAGAATTTTAAGGCCATTAAAGTAATATGCAAATAATGCATAAGCTGAGGTCATTAGCATAATATGTTTTCTGGCATTACTGTGTGAGTAATTTACTTTATTACATGTCATTGATAATTCATTACTATCCTTCAGTATTAGATGGTTTATATGCAAATCAAATGCAATGAAAAGAAGTGACTTTAAAGGATTTTTTCCTCTTGCTCAGTATCCTGTGGTTTAAAGGGAGAAAAAAAGGAAATCACCCCATTTCCTGTCTTGCTGCAAAGCTTCCATACAGCAGTGTATTACATGCTCATTGTTCACCCTGACCATGCTCTGTGACCATTTTAACAATGGATGAATTGATTTAAGTGAAATAACAGTAATAAGATGGAAATTATTCATGTTGTATTACTAATCCGTTTTGTAAATGATAAAACAAAAAAATTCTAAAAAGGCTGGGTGAAGTGATTGAGCTCCAAATGAGTCACATGAATGATCCGGAGATGACAAGCTTCATCTTTAGACTGGTGAATTGTAACCTCTCCTGCTGCAGTCTGAGGAAGGTGAGCTGCAAAATATTACCAGCGTGAAGCATGTTGGAAAGAAAGCATGAAAACACGTAGATCATCTGAAGCCTCCATGCAGACCATCGAATATCTAAGCTTCTCCAACTTTACAAATGCATTTCTATAAATGCATATTGAATTTTTTTGCTGTGAGTGCAAGGGTGCATGCACACACAAACACACGTGCTTGTCTGTAGTACATTGTATGGGCTCCCAAACTCACAGTGCCTCTTTAATTTTCTTACAGTATTTCCTGATGCTTAAAAATATGCAGCATTTATTTGCTGATACAGGTAGAAGTGGGACATGGTTCTCTACCTGCAGCAGGTGTCTCTCCTTCTGTCAGGTAAATGCACTCAGATCCTGCAAAAGTTTACAGCAAACTAAATTAATTTCATTACAATCAAAAAATTTTACAGCAAATTAAATTAATTTCATTACAATCGAAAATTTTACAGCAAATTAAATTAATTTCATTACAATCAAACCAGGGGAGGGGGGAGACAGAGATGAAGACAAAGAGAGATTGTGCAGTTTCTCTCTCTCTCTCTTTTTTGCCTGTGGCTGCTAAACAAGTGACTGTTCACAGGATAGAGGGTGTGCATACCACTTATGTGCAGCCCTGATTATGGTGTTTCTATAAATTTGTGCAATTTATACAACAATTAATACTCAACCAAAAGCGATAACACAGATTTCAAGTGTTTCATGACAGGCGACGGCTTCCAGGTTTACAGTCACCTGAGATTTACCTGAGATTTAAGTCTTGTATGATCTCATGTCATCTGCTTTGCAATTGAAATGCACTGAAACAGGATAGACTTAAAAATGGGTTGCAGCAACACAAAATACTGTTGTCATGAGTCTCGAGAAAATAACTGTTATTATGGTTGTACTTTTATATGGTGTGTGTGTGTGTGTGTGTGTGTGTGTGGATGTGGAGGTGGTGTTAATATGCTTGCATGTTTGCTTTGTGTGGGTTTTACTTGTACTATGTACTGTCTGTACAAGCATACTGTAAATGTCAGTCTGTGTGTGTGTGTCTGTGCCTGTGACGGCGTGTTTTAACGGATGCGTGTGCAAAACCACGCAGACTCTCTTGGCTTTCTGCGTGCAATTTATTTAATAATTTGTTCCCCCCCCCCCCCCATGGAGAACATTCTGCCAACCATTTGTGAACAGACAGACTTAAATAAAACCGTCAGCTTTTTTGCAGTTGTGTGTGTGTTTGTAGCATGTGTGCAGACGTGTGAGTACCATATTACTCTCACACTGTAAATGCAAATATATATTATACTGTATGAGTGACTGTGATGGAATCAATTTGTCCTGTCTTTAATGGGCAAATTATGTGTTATTATTTGAGCTGATGGACAATGGTAACTAATTTATGCAAGAAGAAATTATTTAAAATATCAGCAGGATATAAAATAGAATAGTCCACAAATCATTACAAATTTGCCTTTTTTCTTAACCTGAGATACAAAATATACATATATACAGTATAAAGATATATATATTGTCTGCCTAAAAACAGTAGAATAGTAAGAAAACACCTTTTATTTAATTTTTTAAAGGTGCCATATTTTTCTGCTTTGATCTAGTCTAACAAACATTTTTAAGACATTAATTTGCATTGCATATTGACAAATAATGTTTTATATTTTTGACATTTTCTCAACTTCAGGCTGCTAATGTTTTTCTTAAGTAGGCTATCAGAAATTCAGTGGAAAACAAAAACAAGGTAAAATCTGATCAAAAGTACCTATAAGTATTGAGGGTATTTTTGTACCCACATTGCAGTTATACCCGGATTTCTGAGGAAGTTGTCCTTGTTAAGTTTCTTTTAATGTCTTATCTTGCAGACTGAACAAATGATCAAAAAATGACAAGTAATTCATCTAAATCTACACTTTTGCTCACAGGCAGACAAGCAAGCGTTTGTTAGCTTTGTGCTGCTGACTGCTAATGGCTTGAGCCATTCAACTGCTACAAAAAGTCAGCATAAATACTAGAATTAAAGGGCTAACTGTTCAGGTTGAGTAATGGACAACAATGCCTTTGCTTGTTTAATATGGCATCTGGCTCATTAAAAGTGGGGAAATTCATCGTTTTGCGTATAAAAGCCGCAACACACAGATCAGCTCCTTGGTCAGACACTCGTATCCAATTCATTATAGTGCAATCTTGTATGAAAGCTATCATCGGCGGCTATGAACAGGCACTGAATCAGCAGCTACCGGACACTTTTGCAGGAGAGAACATGTGATGAAAGACCAAGAAAATGCCTTGTCATTTATTGGTGGTCATTGAAGCTATAAGCTATTTTCCTAAAACAGTTTCTCCATTTGAGAGTGGGTGAAAGAAACATTCCAGGGAGCAGATATAGAGATTAAGTTTAAATCTATCTAAGAGGACATCAAAACGTGCATTAAATAAATCTTGTCTCCCTGTCATCATGAATAATTTCTTTGTAGATTGTTTATATTTAGCCTGTGAGAAGTTTTGAGACGATTTGGCCAAAAGTGTCGACATTTTGGAGATTTGGAGCACTCTTAAATTCAATGATAAATGTTCCTTCAAAACAAAATCTGAAAAAATGAATCATTTTTCTATTTATGTAAACATTATTCCCCTCACGTTTTTTAATAAGGCAGCCTAACGTCCACTACAAAGTGTCAAACATCACCATCTCGTACTGCTCGCTTTTGTCCTATTAGGTTTGTTTCTTTTTTTAATTAACTTTCCGACTGGATCGCAGGATCATCTGGCCCCACTTGCAGATGACTGAAGTGCCATTAACAAACACCATGGCTAAAAGTAGCATACGAAGAGAAATGGCTGTGCTGTATTAGAGCAGACCAGAGTGGTGCGTGACTCCCACATCTCGCCCCCACCTGTCCCACACAGCTCCACAGGGGTCTGATCATCCGCCTGGGCTCCTGCAATTTGGTGCTTTCTCTGAGAAAATAGTCGTGTATCCAGGAATAGCATTCATATAGAATTAGAGCAGAACATAGATATATTGTTTGCATAGATATATTGTTTGCATAGATATATTGTTTGGTAACATGGAAGGAGTTTTTTTTTTATTTTCTCTTGTATTCAGAGAGGTGGATGTATATGAGATGAGAGATGGGAGCATAGGTTCAACTGTGTATGGGATTATTTTTGGACTTCACAGTAAATACAGTATTTGCTTGTGTTGCAATGTGCAGGATTCATCTCACATGTTTGACGCACCTACATGTATGACACATCAAAACATGCAACTTGTATGGTAAAGGTGTCCCATTATTTTTGGCAGCAAGCAAAACTATTGTTTTCAGTAAAAATGCAAAACAAAATTTTTTGTTTAGTTTTTCCTAATAAACAATATTAGGAGAAATTGCAAAGAATGCTCAAATTTATTCCTATTTGAAGACCTACTTTGTCTTACTGTAACATAGAAACATCATTCAACCTTTAAATGGGTTTAAAAAGTTTGAACCATGTCGAAACCATTTAAAAAAAAATGTTGTGTATAATTTTTGAGAAATTATAGTTGATGTTTTATGTTTTTTTTTTTGTTTTGTTTTGTGTTTGTTATTTTGTTTAATTTTGAAGACTTAATAATAGGTGTGTATTGCATTCACTAGAGTGGACATCATCACATTTTAGCTGCTGCTAACTAGTCCCTCAGTTTTCACTCTTCATACCTACCTACCTAGCTATCTACCTACCTATTCTATTAATCTATCACACTCCTAGGTTCTATAATGTGAATTCTATGTCAGATATACTGTATATCAGCGGCTTTAGCCAAGCCCGCTGTCACAAACAATATAAAAATCTCGGAAATATGATTGTTTCTGCACCGTAGTGTTTCTGTTAGGGTTAAAACTAACATACCTCCATTTATTTTTATAACCAGTTTTAACTGGTTTGATCAGGTTGAATCATCCATTAATTAGCTAAATACCACTCATACACCCTCCTGATCCACCTACTTCACACCTAGCAACCACCTCATAACATCATAGCAACTATTTAACAATGACTTATTAATCATAGCTACCATTTTGAACAAAACCATCTCAATCCTGACATTTATACAAGCTCTCATCCCGGATTTACTCTCTATGTTGTGGTTTCTATTTGAACAACCAAGTACATTTATAACCACCCAGATGCACTGTTAGCTAATATTAGCATGCTAATTGAATGTTGACGAATATTAGATGATTCACACCTCACAATCAGATGCTCTGCTTGGAGCTAATAGAGGTCAGGCTCTCAGTGCTGATGAATACATTGACAAGAACAGAGCCTCAAAGATCCTAATACATTTCCCCTTTCTACATTATACATGCTGTGATAATTATTTCTTTGTAGAGGGGCTGAATTAAATTATAATTCATTCTAGCTGTTATACAGTGCTAATTAATGGGTCATCTTATTCAATCCCTAGTCTTTTACTTATCTTTTGTCCCTCACACTTTGATTCCCTTCTATGTGTAAACATGATCAAAGCGCTTCTCTTATAATTCTCTTGTGTCTCTAAGCTAGAATTTAATTTAATTTAGGCTCATTACTTTATGAAGTCTTCCTGGCTAATAAATAGTTGTCTATCCCACAGGCCTTTTTGTCATGTCAGGTGAATTCCTGTAATTACAGATGGGCATTCTTACTGTCAGCTGGCTCTTTTGTCCCTGAAGCATTGTCTGTTTTTCTTTTCATCCCTGTCCATCCTGAACTTTAAATGTCACGCTGCAGTCTGAATGAATAGTCTTGCAAACACCAAAGCGCCATGTTTGTTTTTGCTCCCACATGAAACCGATTCATTCAGCTTTAACCCCACTCCACGTTTTACCCCTTGCCACGTGCATCCCCCTCGCAATTCCTCGATGCGCCCCAGGGAAGGCGCACCATGCAGTTTGAGAACCATTGCTCTAAGTAAAGTGGATATAAAGCAAAGTGGATGAAATGAAATATACAATATGGTTTTGCTGATGCCACTAGAAATACAGTGTGTGTAGGAGAAGGGGGTTGAGTATTTTTTTGGGGGGGATTCATAAAGAAATCACGGTAACTACACATTGTCACTCTAAATAAGCGCTGTGTTTTATGACTTTCTCCCCAGTATACAGTATCTCCTCTGCTCAAATCTCAGCCATGATTCACTTCAACTTTGATTATTTGGCTCAATTTCACTTTATCATCCAAGAGACCTTGAACGATATTCAGCTTATTAGCAGCCAGGAAGATATGATTTAATGCTGTTTCTTAGCGGAAATCATAAGAGTAAAATGATTTCTATATTTATTTCCTGGAATTTAATGATCCTCTTCAACCTTATTATTGGCACTATGACAGGTTATATTACATCTTCTCTGATATGAGTACCCTCTTACTATCTGACAGCAGGTAATTATTGCAGTAAGTAGTGTTTTTCCTATTATAGCAAGCAAATTAAAAAGTAGACAGCAGTTAGTGTGTTAGTGTGTCTGGTTATTCAGAAGGACTTACTCCTGTATTTTTCTGATACTGAAGAAAAAAGACTCAAAAAATCGTTCTCCTAATGTTAACAAAATATAAAATATTAAATTTGTCACGTATACTGAATTTGAAATTGGGAGAAATAAACTGTTTTTCACGTCATTAGATGCCTTAATGGATGTGCGCTTGATAGCACCTTACATAGTCTCTCCCTGGGACGTTGTTTAATGATTAAGAACACTGTATAAACAGGCAATTTAATTGTTGAAGAACAGCTGCTTGTCAGTACTGTCTGTTTCAATGTTTCTGATCAAATCTACAAATGTCAGACTTGTTACTATCCATCTGGTTGTCAAGAAAACAAACTATATTTTAAACAGTGTCATCCTCAAGTCTGGGTAAAAATACTGCAATGTGGTCTCAGGATCAATCTCGTTTACACTTTGAGTTTGAATTCTGACAGAGGACATGATGTTACCTGTAATTAGATCGATGTGAGAATGTGTCTTCTGTGGCACTATGGTAGATTTATTTATACTTTACTTTATGTTTTAGTCTTTAATTAAGATTCCAATTAGTATTTTATTTATTTATTTATTTATTTTGCATAAGTAAAACTTCTTCTTTGCAAGTTTTTCAACAAAGTTTAACCAAGATGTGACATATTATACAGACTTCCAGGTTATTATGTTTTGTTTTTTTTTTGTTTTTTGTTTTACGGTACTTTAATATATATACAGTGTATATATAGATATGCATATAAACACATTTCTCCACTTGTACTGTCCCTTGCTGCAGCACCAATGTGCACACTTAGTGAAACATACAATTGTAGCCTGCCTCGTTCTGATTGGCTAGCTATGGCAGCTCCAAAGCTGCCTCACTAGCCTTTTAATTTGTGGATGTCTCTAACCAGGTGTGTAGGCAGGTAAATTTACATGTTTATGATGACATAAACATGTTACAGAATTAAAGGACCAATCAAAAATGAAGTGTGTAGGACAGTTTAGGACCTATGGGTTTGTCTTACTGGATGCATTTTTATAGGTGTCATCCTGCTGCTTTGCAAATTTTAGACTAACATCAACACATCATTATATACATGTATATAATATATTATACATATACATATATTTTAAAAATGATAGAAAATATCAAAAAGCATAATATGTCCCCTTTAATCCCAATTTGCAAAACAATGCAAACAATTGTTTCACTTCTATCTTCTCTGGCTATTGAAATCCCTATTAGTCAGCTTAAAAAAAAAAGTCTCCAGTTCGAAGTTTTAGTTTTCCTTACCAGGGCTGTCTTGTTTAAGTTTGACTTACTGATTTGGCCTTTCAAGACGCATAATAATGTGTGATGTGTGAAAAGCCCAAGGACACAAAGTCTGCAGGGACCCACCTAATCAGTGTCTGCTCTATTTCTCTATTGATTCTAAAAGGAATGCACTGGAAGTCCAGCCAAAGGCAAAGACTGACGCATTCCATTTATTTTGCCCGCTTTAACCTCATTGTGTTGATAACTTCAATTTTGTGACTGTAAAAGGAGAATATTGCACATTTTGTCCATAAGTTTGCATTACTCATCTAGTTTTATCTAGCTCAGGCATCGGCTGTATGCTCTTCACTGTTGATATACTTCTCTAAACCTTTTAAGATCCTCAGGGTGGCTTACATATTCTTACCAATCCAGCATTTTAAACAATCTCTGTCATGTTTCCAATGACCTCTACAAAACCTTGACACCAAACGCAGGATTTGCTCCATTTATTCCTACCTTGTATATCTGGCTGTTTGTGTTCAGCGATCAGAATACCATAAGATGCGCCTAGCAGCAGCTCTGCTCACCACAGACGGAGCTCCAGCCGCCTGTAATCACAGTCCACCGGCTCCCCTCGGACCTGCATCAAAATCAGTGGTTTCATACAGAGCCCCATTATACCACCATACACTTGACAGATTTTCTTTTCTTTTGCTGCCTTGCTGCAGTGACATGCATATCATGACACTCAGGCAGCATTTTTCATTGACATAGAAATACCTAATATTACATTCTCTCTGATTCTGTCCTTATGTTTCCATAGCTACCAACTCATCTCTCCATCACAAGTGAAATGGCTTTTTGCTCTCAAAATTATTCTTTCCTCCACTACTGACCATCAATCACTACTAGTGTTATCAAAATGGCTTTCATTCAGTACTTCATTTTTTTTCTCCTTGGAGAAAAGAAAATCTCTGAAACATTATCAAGCACGCTGAGAGGATTGACAGATGGTATTTTAATCTTGACCTTGGTTTTTAGGTCAGGTTGGGAGGTTGTAAGAGCCTGCTTATTCTGAGACTTTTCTGGAGATTGTGCGCTGTCCCAGAATCAGTTTAGAGTTAGGGTTACACATTGTATGTATCATGACAATGAGACCAATTATTTCTATTTATGGGTACCTGATTTTTGTCTGTAAAAATGCTTATGATAGCAGCCCAGCCTTTGAGTGACTATTTTCTCTCATTTTGACTTTTAGGTCTCCAGAGTTCATTTATTGAGGGTAGATTTGCTGACCAAACATTCTCTTTTAGAGAATCTCACATAGAATTAAATTAAAGGACCATACCACCCATTTTGCATGTTTGAGCATCAATTTTCATACACTTAATGTTACTGACAATCATTTCCCAAAGCATACTACTGGAAAGGTGAGTTTAATTTTTTTTTTTTTTCCCAAGACCACCATTGGTTTCAGTTCATTCTGGTATGCTATTATGCTATTAAAATCAACTTGTTGATACTTGAAACGTTCTTGGGATAGGTAATCCATTCTCGCGAACAACATGTGTATTCAGGTTTTTTTCGAAGTTTTGGAATTTTAGTGTTTAAGCTCAATAAGAAGCGCAGAGTGATCTGAAAATGCCCCAGGAATATAGTCCCAAAAGAAGACCTGTGTTTATCGAAACGTTTAAATGAGCGTGACTTCATAAGACTAACTATTAGCAGATGAAAAATCAATTTTTAAGATGGATGTATCACTTGAATATTTGATTTTAAAAGATTAAGAGATTTTTGCAAAATATCAGGAAAGCTGAAATACGGTTTTATCCTTTGGGAAATGATTGTCAGTAATGTTACGTGTATAAAAATTTAATATATTGGGCTCAAACATGTAAAATGGGTGGTATGGTCCTTTAAAATGTGATCTGTATCCACATCAGTTATCCAAATAAGGAAAAATGCATATTAGTATAAGGTGTAAATGCATGCAGAACACATTGCAACTGGAATGTAATCTGACCTGCCAGACAATATATGCATGCGATCTGGCTTGCTGTCTGATTGGATCTCAGTCAAATTTAGCCAGGTGTAAATGCAATCTATACAAATTTAGGAGAAAAAAAATTGCCATAAATTGAAAACATCATCCCACCTCTTGTCTTTCTGCTCGCTCTTGTTAAGAAAGTTATTTTGAATTGGGAGTTGTTACCGTAAATAGTACCTGCACCTAGAACGCAGACAGGGACAGCCAGGGCAAAAAAACAACAAAAAAAAAACATTATTAGCTATTAGCAAGGAGGAAGCACAGGCTTTAATTGCATAATGACCCACCTACTGAGATCCAATCACACACTCCAGATAACAAGAATTCTTTTTAATGAAAGGTGTAAATGCAAGTCCCAAAGATTGGATGTCATTATTCAGGTAACGTATCCAGATACAGAGTTCACATTTTAATGCAGGGATTAAATTGAAGCCTTAAGCCTTTCAAACAATAATCTACTATTTTAGATTTCTGCTTTCTTTAGATTTCTGCTCACATATCACACATCCCTCAGTATGATTAAGGTTGCTTAATAGAAAGCACCATTCTGGACATATGTTCTGTCCTTATGTGTTTTATATGGAAAACCACTTAACACGTCGAGTGGAATACTGTTATTCTGAATTTGCAAACATCTTCTCTTAATTATAAATTTGTGTGAAGCAAATCATGGAAATATGAGCATCTGAGTGTGTGAAATAATAATTAGTTTTTGTTTTAAGTATATTATTTTGACAAATATTTTCAGTCAGCGCCCAGATGGAAATGAAGCAGCGCTCTGCATTATGAAAACACAGCTCCATCCTCTTCTTCCTGTAATAATCTTTGAAAGAAATTGTTATTAACCTGAGGAGACCCTGTTCTCGTAAAAGAAATATGGAGATGGAACGTGAAATGACTTAAAGATTAGATTTTATGCCAGGAAGTTTCAGTGGGATAATGCAATATTTGGCTTGCACTTACAGTAAGGTGCTCTGGGTTCCATCTTCAATGACCAGTTTGATGGAGATGTATGTCACCATGATTGGATCATGATGTGATAATACTAACATGTGCTGTGACTGCAAATCAAAATTATGATGAATATTCTAGTTCTTCAGTTGGCTGCAGGTGTGGTTCTACTCAATATTTTCAGTTTGTCTCATTCCCCCCCCNACACCTTGGGATTTGACCACTCTGAAGCTGAACTCTGGCATTTTACTGCACTTCCAAATTTGGTTATGCTATTCAACTGGCTGGCATTTCCAAAGGTTACAACCTTTACTTGTTCATTTGTTGCCATCGATGTCAATGTTTCTGTGTTCAACATGAGTTTTTCCAGGGTGGGTGTCAGAGATCTGGGCCTTGTTAGGGCTGCAGAGGGAGCTGATCAGCGCTGCCAATCGATTGTCAGCAGGCCCCTTGTGATCCTTTCTGCCTGTCACTTCCTCCCTGATCTCCCAGGCCTAATCAATGCACCTATATACCCAACAGGCTGCAGAATTACAATTCCAGTAGATCTGTGGAGAGAAGTGATGGTGTACAAAAACAGGGACCCTTTGACAAGCCCAGTGGCCCCACAGCAATGGAAAACATCTTAAACAGCGCACCGTATGCTCCTCTGTCAAGTTAAGAACTGAAATCTCTGTTGTTTCGCTGTGGTGTAGCCCTTCCAGTGCATGCTGCGTGCCTTTTCTGCTGATAGCAATCCTGTCCTCCACAGTATATATTGAGCCAAGACAGATATTGAGAATATGACAGCTTAGCCTGTAGCATGAGGCACCATCTGACAGCGAGAAAGAGGAGTGGCTCGAAGCACTTGGTCAGAGTGGGTAAAGGCTGGAAGAGATGAACCATGGTAGCTCCTTCTTTCTAGTTAAAAAGAGGCTGTGGATGATCCTGTAGTATTGACCAGAAAATTCAAGTGTGTGTGTGTGTGTGTGTGTGTGTGTGTGTGTGATCAGGGTGGCTGGCCCAGCGCTGGGTTNCTGTAGTATTGACCAGAAAATTCAAGTGTGTGTGTGTGTGTGTGTGTGTGTGTGTGTGTGTGATCAGGGTGGCTGGCCCAGCGCTGGGTTAAATGGAAGACTAATGGGTACTGGGAACCAGCTTGATGGGCTCTGAGGAGCTCTGTTCTCTCTCCCTCCACCTGTCATCCATCACATTTCCAGCTGATACTGGGAAATAGCTGTCCCACACTGAAGGAGGGCAGGGCAAGGAGGGGGGGAGGGGGAGCAGGCAGGAAAGCCACCAGCNCCCACACTGAAGGAGGGCAGGGCAAGGAGGGGGGGAGGGGGAGCAGGCAGGAAAGCCACCAGCTGGCTGGGGGCAGGGACAGGATGCAGCATGCCATTAGAAGCAGTCAGTATTTACCAGGCATTCTTACCCACAGATTGAACCAGATAGGAGCCTGTCTGTTTGTGTCACGCTAAAACAACAGGATGTGTTGTACCGAGGCCAGGTTAATATTCTGTGCACTCCTGCAGAATAGCCAAACCGGGAAGTAGGCGGACATAAACAAGCGACCATAACTACAGTGACACCTCACCTGTAAACCCATGAAATAGTAGTAAGGTATTATGTAAAGGATGTCACTTTTTAACTGCTTTTCTGCAAGTTTGGCCAATAAATACATCCAGTATGATCAGCAATAGCAACTGGGTAGAGACTGGAGGGAAGCTGGCTAGCCCAGTTATTCTTGCAGCACTGCATATTTTCCAGTCTTTCCCTGCTCTGCGCACACCTGATTAGCTAAATCAAATATGCTCACTTGATCAAAAGTTGGCTCCTCCCTGGTTTTGATTGGCTAAACTCACCTGACTCAGCTAATCGGGTGCGGGTAGAGAAGGAAGAGATGGGAAATAAAACGTGCTGTGAAACAGAATGAGAACCACTAGTGGTTCTCTGGTGTGACAGCAAGTGGACAGGTGAGTAATGGCAACCTTGTGACGAGAGGACGATTGTTGAATGTGATCTGTAATCACTCACACTTTCACATTAAAGCGACCTTTGTTTACTCTGTGTCACTGCAGCAGAGGTACAACCACAACACACAAATCATCTAGTGGATTTGTCCTCAAAATCTGCATTATATTAGCTAGATAAAAGTTTCAAAATGTTCTTAAGGTGGATGTATTATAATATGGAATAAAAATACACTAAAATTGCTGGTAGTACCAGACAAAGCAAAGAATATTATAGTGACCATCATGATCGTTGCTGCTTCAGCGCAATAAATAAGTCCTCTGAGTGTTTTAAGCACCAACATAAAAGATATGATGCTATTTAAAAGACAAGCTGAAGGTTTAGCTGTTTTTCTTCAAATGTGTGAGCCTTTGAGAAGCCTTTTTTTGAGAAACCAAACTGATCAGCTCTGTGGGACAGAAGACACGAGGGGAAGTTCTTACACGCGAACGTAAATGCACACGCATGCACAAACGCAACAAAAGCCAGTGAGATGGTGTTTGAGAGTCCTTTTATATCTGCTCAGATTAGAGTTCTTTTAAAACCGATGTCACCTTGAGGGCAAAGTAAAGGGAATATGGATTTTTTTTTTTTTTTTTNTTTTTTTTTTTTTTTTGATCACCTCTTAACCTGTAGTCCTCCACCTTGGCAAAGTATCAGCCTTCAGACTAAATGGTCCGCAGATTGAGTAATAATAATAACAAAGCATATCCCTGAAAGATACGTGTTTACACTGTGAATAGAAGAGAATCTGAGAAGGAGATGAATTTATTGAGGCGCCTGTGATATGATTTGAAACATGCAGCTACTGCCATTGTGTACCTAAGATGATGGTAATGCAGCAGAATAAAACCCTTTGGATATGTAGTATTTTCAACAGTTATGAATATAGATCCACACTCAACACACCATCCATCTTCTAAACCCATTTGTCCTGTTGAGGGTCACGGGGGGGGCTGGAGCCTATCCCAGCAGTCATAGGGTGAGAGGCGGGGTACACCCTGGACAGATTGCCAGTCTATCACAGGGCTGACACAGAGACAGACAAACACATTCATGCTCTTATTCACTCCTACGGGCAATTTAGAGTTCCCAATTCACCTGACATGCATGTCTTTAGAGGAAGCCGGAGTACTCGGAGGGAACCCACGCGGACACGGGAGAACATGCAAACTCCACACAGAAAGGCCCTGCCCTGGCCAGGNGGAACCCACGCGGACACGGGAGAACATGCAAACTCCACACAGAAAGGCCCTGCCCTGGCCAGGAATACCTTCTTGCTGTGAGGCAACAGCGCTAACCACTGCGCCACGTGCTGCACTCAACACACGTGGATCTATATTCATAACTGGTGAAACAACTACCACCAATGTGTTTGCTGTATCACCAACACCTTTGCAACGCTGATGGTAGTTGCATGTTTCAAACCTTATTTATTAACATACAAATACTGTGCAGCACTATTACTACAACATGTTTATTTCCCTTTGAATATGACTCTCTCCAAGCATATATTTTAATCTGCCAGAGCAGATTGATGTCTGGATCTGGGCTAAATTGCATCAGTGCATCAGTTGATAGTCTGTCATAGGATACACGTGCCTGATTTTTTTTTTTTTTTAATTTAGAGTAACAATTGGATCCATATCCCAATCCAGATCCCTATCTGATCAATGCTTCCTTGAGCCAAGTCCCGCATATCTACAAAATTTCTTTGAAATCCTTACATACGTTTTTTTAGATATCCTGCTGACAGACGAAGAAACGCCAGTGTGGAGGTAACCTTATGTTTATTATTAGTGAATATGATAAATAATATCCAAGAGATGTTAGAAAAGGCCAAGTTTAGTTTACATTGGATCCCCAAGATGGATGCCTTAGGCTGGATTTACACTACAAGTCTTGATGCTCAATTCCGATTTTCTGCCTGTATCCGATGTTTTGTTCAGCGTATTTACACTTTCTTTTTTAAGTGGCTCATATCTGATATCTGTATTTATGCGGCTTTAACCTGTAGCAGCCCGGATGCAGCTGCGCATGCACACATTTCTGAGACACGTGAATAAAACGCTTCAGTGGATGAGAGAACTATTTAAAAATATAATCAGCAGGTTAAAACTTTAACATGTAGAGAGAAAAATCTGTTATGTTGTGTGACCATTTAGCTTTCCCATCAGGACACGTAGCTATTTCCACAGACACGTATTTTCGCGATCACGGAGGAGAAGCGGGTGGAGTTTTGATGTAATCGCAGCTGTTATCGNAGACACGTATTTTCGCGATCACGGAGGAGAAGCGGGTGGAGTTTTGATGTAATCGCAGCTGTTATCGCACACCAACACGTCTATTTGACAGAAACGCACATCAATGTGTCTGTATATGTAGTATGTCCTCCATTTCTGTTTACAGAGAGCAGTCATCATATTGATCGCTCACATCATCCATATGCAGATAAGATAAAACATGACGTCGGAGTCGGAATGGGAAGGAAATTCTGATCTGTGTATTTAGACAGCAGTCACATTGGCAGATATCCGATACGTATCCGATTTATTTCCACATATTGAAGTGGCCCAAATCGGATCTGAGCATATCCAATTTCATGTGGCTTTTTACCATTTACATCTTCAGGAAGTGTATCCGATACGTGTCGCATGTGAGCAAAAAATCGGAATGAGGTTGCATGTGTGTGGTAGTGTAAATCCAGCCTTAGACTCCCATCCTCTAAGGGTAAGGGCTCCCCTGCAGTACAGATCCAGATTTAACCCCTCATTGCAGCAGTTACAGGAAATAGAGGGGACAGTTTGCTACAGTAGGTGTAAAAGTGCTAACGTATACAGTTAAAACCTCATGATTTGATATGTTTCCTGATGTGATGTCTGCCACCCCACCGGCTTTCACTAGTCTCTTTCCCGTCACATATTCTCTAACTCATCTCTTCCTCATTTTCAGTGTATCATCTTGCATGGCAGTGGCTCTTGACACTTTTGTGTACTGTCGCTGTTAAAATGCAAATTTCATATTTCAGATTTCCTGTTCAGTCTGCAATTTATTCTGTGATGCGCCCATCACCTCGAGCTGAGCAGAGGACATGAGTGTCAGCTATATCCATCCTCTTGAGCTTTGGTGAAATGCCACAGAAGCCGCCCACTGCAAAGAGTGGAGACCAGCACAGATACAAGCAGCTTGATCTCAGATCTCTAATGTTTGAGTATGTGACACTGTTTGCACTTTTGTTGCAGTATGTGTATGATACTGATGGCAGCTCAGGGAAAACGTTGAGCTGTCTTACCTCAGACAGACGGAGAGGGAGCTTAAGAAATGTAAACATTAAGGCCCCAGTATGCTTCAAAAGAAGTAAAATGAAACAATGAAAGAACATGTCCAAGAACACTATGTGCAGTATTAGTGGTAATGCCACTCAATGCCAATAGGGGGCACAGAATGTCCCTAATCGCCTGTTACCAGAGGTGGCAATGAAAGAGGCTACGATCGACTGACAGAGGAGCTGGCAGTGGTGATAGCTTGTTCTGCGGTAAAAAGAAGGCAAAAGAAGATAGAGAAGGAAATGGTACGTTCGTCCCTTAAATCTGAATAGAAAGAAAGATGGAGAATTTTCAGTTTATTTGGCAAATGTGGAGTTTAACTGTGTTGTTTTTATTATTATTGCTCCAATAGCAGAGGATGCAGTGAATGAAACAAAAGAAAAGTCAGAAGAAAAGACAATCATGTGGTGCTTGGATCAGTTATGGCAACGGAGAGCAATCAGAAGAATCACCTGAATCATGTCATCTGGGGCCTTAAAGACGTGTTTTTGCACTGAAAGTTTACTTTGTATGAAGTGGGGAGGATGTTATAAAATTGAGGATATTGGTGATTTATTCATTGTACAGTCTTACAGTCACTTGAGCATGCAAAACACCTTGACACCATTAGATTTCAGGCGAGATGGGTGGATAGATTGCAACGACTGCTTTATTTTGTTCTTATTATCTTTGAAATGCTGCTTTATTTTGTTTTTATTGTCTTTTAATTGTTTTAATGCATTTTGTGTGTAAAGCACTTTGAATTTCCTTAGTGTCTGAATGGTGCTGTATAAATACAGTTGCCTTGCCTCGTGTTGCCACAAAGTCAAACATTTTCTGATAGCTGCTCTCAAATTCCGTGGTCTTTGCTTTTGTCATGGTGATGGAGGAATCATGTTTTCCTGCACATAGTTGCTAGTCAGATCTTTAAGAATAGGTTTATCTACACTTTAAACTGTTTCCATAGCAAAGAAGTTAATGACAGACATTCAGCAGCTACATCACAGGCACTTTGTCAACACGTGGTATTAATTGTCACAGTGTCATTAACTCACAGTGTATGCCGAGTAAACACAGTTAGCCAAGGTGAGATGAAGCGTACTGCAAATAATGTGCACTTAGCAGTGAGTGGGGAGGTTTGTGGGTGTTGTGTGTGTGCCTACACTAGATTGGCTCAAGGTTACGCACAAACAACAAGTGAAGATGACAGCTGTGAATGTTGCAGAGAAAGAGGAGGTAAGAAAGAAGATGAGCGAGAGAAAATGTAAATAAAGCGAGGAAGGAAAGAGACGGAAGGAAATCAAGCAGAAGCACTTAGACAAACAATGAAAATGAATGGATTCCCTCCTGATGGATCCCACTCCTTATTTAAACAATACTCCTCTCCACCTTCTTCTCCATCCCTTCCACATTTTTCTCCTCAGGTCCATCCTGACTTTGAGCCATCACAGGCACGCGGTCATAAATCAAATCCTTATTAACACACTGCTGTCAGTGAAAGAACTCACCATGAGATATAACTATCAATTAATGTGTGTCCTTAATCCACATTTAACATGACATCCACTTACTAATGTCCAGCGCTGACTGCCTCATGCATGAAACATTCCCTCCACATATGGCAGGAGACAGACGATGAGAGGAATAGCAGCTTTGTAACAGCCTGTGGGAAATAAACACACAACAGAAGACACTCCTGAGTGAATTCAAAATGTAGTAGAGCTGGCTGATACAGCATAAAATAGTATAACGATATCTCAAGGTGTTTTTTTGAAAATGATATTCAGTACTAAATCCTGTAATAATTTTATTTTGTAAACAATAATTCAAATTATGCGGCGACCCCTAAAGGGACATGGAAGGAGTAAAAAATGTATTAGTGGAAGGAAAAAAAATAACGAGCCCTTTTGTGAATAATGCAAAACTTTTGAGAGATAACACAATATTTTTAACGCAATACTTTTGCGAGATAACACAAACCATTTGCAAAATCTTGCAAAAACATTGTGTTATCTCGCAAAACTTTTGCAAGATAACACAAGCGACCTAGACCCAAGCACCAACTGGATGCCTTTATATTTTNCGCAAAACTTTTGCAAGATAACACAAGCGACCTAGACCCAAGCACCAACTGGATGCCTTTATATTTTAGTAAAGTAAAATATAAAGAGTACAACTCAACAAATCGCTCCATTGTTGCCTAGCAATGGCATGCATTCGAGTGTCCCTGATATACTGTCACAGTTGCGCTCAATGAAGGGTCAAGTTTTACTTTATCTCGCAAAACAATTGCATTATCTTGTAAAACTATTGCGGATATCGCAAAAGTATTGTGTTATCTTGCAAAACTTTTGCGTTATCTCGCAGCCACTTCATCACCAGCCCGGGAAACGGAATTTCATGTGCATCACATGTAATATTGTGCAAGTATAATGTGGGTGTGGTGAGATGACAATAAAGCTCCTTATATCCTTGTAAAAGGAAGCACAATTGTTTTTCCTTTCCAGAAATTTTTTTTTTCCCTCCCATGTCCCCTTAGAAGCTCCGTAAAATTAACTCCACTTGCTAGTCTTCAGTAGTGTGTAAAACATAAATAGTATCACCAAATAAAATGACTGATTATATGATATACCACAGCAGTTGTCTTGTAACAATAATAATATCACAAACGTTTGTTTTCCTTGTATCTGTCACATTGTGCAGACTGATGTACATGTGTTGCTGTGTGTTTGAGCATGTGTGCGTTGATGGGGAAGACGTGCAGAATGTGGGGGTTTACCTCAATGTTGCTGCTCAGCTTCTTTCACGTCAGAAATATTGCATAGATTCTGTCTTTATTGCTGGATCAGTAAAGGTAGAGAATAATTCATGAGGCACAGTGCAGCTTATATTTAAATGTGCTGCCTATGTGGTCATTCCAGGGGAAAACACAAGTCCAAGATGACTGCACTCAAACTTTGGAGTAAAAATATACCTGGAAATGTAGAAAATTTTGCCAGGGGAAAGTTTCCTTGCCCAGGCATATTGGATGTTACGATATGTGCCACATCTCTTGTTTACACTTATTTACTCATCCACCCCTACATACTCCTACACTGTTGCATATAAGTTATTTATTTTTTTTTAAATTTTTTTTAGGTATATACTTTCTGTCAAGCTGCAGATATATACATTTCCCAGAATGCCATGGTAGGCCCATCGCTTCCTCTTTGAACAATTTTGCAGTCGTTTGCAAAAGTGTTTAAAAAAAAAAAACAAAAACTGGCTGTTGAAGGATTTTCTGGTTTCTTTGATCCCGTAGGACTTTTTGTGAGATTTTAAGTACTAAGCAGATACTGGGAAGTAGTAAGGGCACCGTGCAAAGCCAGAGACTGATCTTTAGTGTTGTTTCTTTTTTGGTGATGAAGACTAAACGTTGAACGTGTTGAGGTATTTGGGGTGTTGAATTCATTTGAAGGTTGTAGGAGTGGCTTTAGTTTTCAAAAGTTGCAGACTTCATCACCAGCTGGAGGCAATCCTTGTGATGTCATAAGGGTCAGTTGCCTGCCTTTGCCCGTAACTGCAGTCAGCTGCATTTAATAAAATTGGCGGACTCTACCTTTAATAACTGGTAATGTTGGTTATCTTTCTGTCAGCTCTGTGCTTTGAGATGTCATTTCAAACAGAGCAAAAGTGTTGGTGCATGTTTATAGCGAAGACTTTGACTTAATCAGATGATCATGCACATTCAGATGCAGCAACAGTGCCTTCCACTGTGTGTGTGTTTAAGGGTGGATGTTGAAGTGCAAAACCTGAAAGACACTTGTCCCTGGTGGGACTGGAAAGAGCCTCGTGCACCTTTAAGGTCAATCAACAGTCCTGACCGCTCGGTCCTTATCGACAAGAGAAGGACATCCCNCCCCCCAACACTCAGCCCACTCACACACACACACACACACTGACCACTTCAAACCAATGTCACCTGGCCTGCCACAAGGCTCTGTCAATCACTCTTAAATAATGTATTGTCAAGTGCACAGACCAAGAGCACCATCAAGTGTGGTGACAGTTAACTCTGCTGAAGGGGAAAGGCGAAAAGGAGATCAGATGGATGGATGGATAGATAGATAGATAGATAAGCTTTTACTGTGGCTTTACGTAATTTGAAAAGTTCTTACATTACATTAGTGCGCCGTGTCTCTTTGTAATCCCATTTGCCTTGTGTTTAGAAACAAGGTGCCAGCCAAGCCACTTATCGGAAAGAATAGAGAATCCATCTTTTATAAGAAGCAGCCCTAATTCACTTGACATTACTGGCTGGCTTTAATGGATTTCACCTGGTGAGTTTGCAAACTGAATATTTTAATGCATATCAACTGATTTAGAGTAATTGAAGAAAAAAGGTGCAGTTTTCATTTTGGGAGCGTCTGGTAACGAGATGGTGACATATGGGAGATGGTAATCTATTTGTTGAGCTGCTGAGTTGATTTGTTTAATGTAAAGCCTCTGTCCCTCTTGCTTATGATTTGGGCTTTTAACTGCCTTGCGCCATTTGATTTACTTAACCATGACATAAATATATTCTTTTACACACCTCAGCCCTCATGACTCCATTCTCAGCATTGAACTCTGCTGTGTCATGTCACTGTGCTCCTGAGGTTGTTCTTGTTTCATCTCTCGGCGTGTTGATCTCTGTGCGACGTGGGCGTCTGTCCTACCTCTGCTTTCTCTTTAAAGGTCAGCGAGCCTTGGATGAAATGATGCCCATCAGAAGAGTGCTTGAGACTGACAGACTCAAAGCAGTTGTGGGTTGAGGGGGTCAAGTCGTGGGGCACTGAGGGGCCTCTTGCTTCTCTATGGATAGTCTGGTACTTCTCAGGCTGAAAGAGCCACCGCGTGCAGAGCTTCATCATGCTTCATGCTGTATATCTGCTGTTACCCCGTTTCACAAGGCTAAGCAGCAATTAGCCGATACAACAGCACAGTAGCATTTGTCATTTCTAAAGCAGCATCTTTTTATTGTTGACCTGCACATTCTAAGCTTTGTTCCTTCTGTTCATTTTTTTTGTCCTCTTTCCTCTCCTCCTCCTCTCTGCCACTTTTCTAAACGTGGTTTGCATTGATTTATTCTCGTCCACCAATTAAAAGCAATTTTGTGAGCATGAGAGTAAGCCATACCCGGGGCCATTTACTGCGGCAGGCTGTTCATTACCTCATTGTGTGTGTTTTTGTGTGTGTGTGTGTGTGTGTGTGTGTGTGTGTGTGTGTGAGAGAGAGAGAGAGAGAGGTGTGCACATGAGCATGCGTGCATTTTGTTTTACGTTTAGCTATACATGAGCAGATGGGTGTATCAGACATTCCCTGCACATGCAGAGCATTAATTCTCTGTTTGCAGGCTAAATCCTCATGTCGTTGAAGCGGCGTTAGTTGCCTCTGCCCCCGCACAATGCTTATCATTTACCAACTCCTATGCACCCTGGGGAGGGGAGGGGAGGGATGAGGGTGGAGTGGGGCGGACGGAAGCTACTGCCTGGTGTAAATAACCCTGAGCTCTATGAGAAAGTTAAGAAGCCAATGTCATGCAAGGACCCAGTGTCCCAGTACCCACTCTGCCCTCCCCACCCTGCTAGAGCACCTTCCACGACACCAGCTATCAGCCAATCAGTGCCTGTTGATTATTCATATTGCCTGCATATACCACATGATCTCTGCTACTGACACAACAGGAATACAGTTTTCTGTTTTCAGAACAATATTAAACTCCTGCCAAGCTGATAAGTGTCACCTATTGCGATATCAAACAGAATTTGGCAACTTAAAGGACCATACCATCCGTTTTACATGTTCGAGCCTATTATATTCAGTTTTCACTCATGATACTTTACTGACAATCATTTCCCAAAGGATAAAACCTCCTTTCCTGATATTTTACAAAACTTCTTAATCTTTCAAAATCAATATTGGAAGTGATACACCTTCCTTAAGAATCAATGTTTCACCTGCTAATAGTTATGAAGTCACAATCATTTAAATTTTTCAATAAGCGCAGGTCTTCTTTTGGGACTATATTCCCCGGTGCATTTTCAGATCACTCTGCACATTTTATTGCGCTTAAATGCTAAAATTCCGAAACTTTGAAAAAAACATGAATAGAGATGTTATTTGCAATGATGAATTATACCTATCTCAAGAATGTTTCGAGTATCAACAAGTTGATTTTAATAGCGTACCAGAATGAACTGAAACCAATGAAGGTCTGGAAGGTAGGAAAAAATGTTTTAACTCACCGTTCCAGTAGTATGCTTTGGGAAATGATTGTCAGTAACATTACGTGTACGAAAATTGAATATATTAGGCTCAAACATGCAAAATAGATGGTGTGGTCCTTTAAGTTGAATTTTCTGAACGTTTGCCCTAAATAAATATTTAACATGTTTTTTTCAGGTTACCTACATATAGAGTAAGTACTTTTGGGGTTCTGCTCATCTCCCCAATCCAATTTGGAGTAGAAGAAAAAAAGATGGACCATAAATTTTGTTTTATTGTAATTCCCTGCTCAGCTCTCAAATCATTTATAGCAGGAAATTAAATATATTTAATAACAGTTGCAAAATAAAAGCTAATAGACATTTATGCCGGATAAAACCTCCATGTAAGGGTAGTTGTGTGCAGATTTATTTGTTTCTCCACAAAATCCAGTGAGGAAATTACATGATTTCTAGAATTCCTTGGATTTCTTCAATGTGGAAACCCATGAAACCAGAGATGAGACATCAACATGTGAGCAGACCCGTCAGTGTACTTTCCTTTTACGAAGCATTTCCTCTGAGCTCACAACTATTTATCCCCCTATTTTCTCCAGATTGGAAATGAAATGGATCAAAAAAGGGAAAATCAAGTGTGCAGGTAAATCTGTCTTGCTGAAGGCGCCGTTGTGGCATTATCTCTTCGTCACAGCTTAACAGAGGTCTGCTCCGATACATATGTGTTCCTATGTTAGAGAATATGCTGCATATGTTACAGTTATACACGTTTTGTGCATGCTTGCACATTTTTGCATATGCCTGTGTTTTTTGAGAGGGTTTGCTGTTGTGAAAGGCATGCATACGGGAGCTGGTCTGTAGATTAGCCCGGAGCTGCCTCTCTGCCCTGCTCGCTGTATATCAGCTCCTCGCAAACACACTTTAAAGGACCATACCGGCCATTTTGCATGTTTGAGCCTAATATATTCAATTTTCATACATTATGTTACTGACAATCATTTCCCAAACGATAAAACTGTAATACAGCTTTCCTGATATTTTGCAAAATTTCTTAATCTTTCGAAATCAAATGTTCAAGCATCTTAATAATCGGATGTTTCACCTGCTAATAGTTACGCAGATTTATTAAGTCACGGTCATTTAAATTTTTCGATAAATGCAGGTCTTCTTTTGGGACTATATTCCCTGGTGGAGACATACATTCATTCTGCGCTTTTTATTGCGCTTAAACGCTAAAATTATGTAACTTAAAAAAAACAACCTGAATATACAGTACGTCTTGTTCGTGATGATGGATTACCTATTCCAAGAATGTTTCAACAACAAGTTGATTTTAGTAGTGTGCCCAGTGCTTGAAGTGGGCCGGTACTCACCAGGACGCAGTACCAGGACCTCTGTGATTTTCATTTCAGAGTACCAGGACATTTTTGGGAGTACTGGAACCTCTCATAAAGCTTCTGTACTCTACTGCAGAACAACGTAGAGGAAAACAAAGGTTGTAGCTGGACGAATTAAATCGGGGGAGCGTGTATTTACATATACGTTCCTGACAAGAGAATGTTTTCCTGGGCGGAAAACACAGAGGAAGAGAAGTGGTAACTGTGTAATATGTCAACATTGAGCTTTGAAAATAAAAGAGATTTTCTGGGACACAAACACCCACCCCCTCACCCCATCCCCTGTTACCAGCACACAGATAAGGGGAGTACTGGCACCTTTTTTGTCCATTTCAAGCACTGAACGTACCAGAATGAACTGAAACCAATGGCTGTCTGGAAGGTAGGAAAAACATTTTTAATTCACTGTTCCAGTAATATGCTTTGGGAAATGATTGTCAGTAACGTTATGTGCATGAAAATTTAATATATTAGGCTCAAACATGCAAAATGGCTGGTATGGTCCTTTAAAATCCTCCAACAAGAGTTAGTACTACATTCAGAGGGTATAAGAAGTATTTCGCTAACCCCCAATGGACATCAGAGACAGTACAAATGACTTCCTACCTGCAACCAATCATGTTGCATTCATAAAGAGGAGATTCTTGTTAAACTGAAAGTCAGTGTGGTTTAGTTGAAAACCGCCTTTCAGATGAAACAAGTCTGTGCAAATGTTTTATAAATATCTTAAAGTATGTTAGAAAACCCACATCTGAGTATATCAACTCTTTCTATTTCTCTCTCTGCTGATCATTTTGTGTTTTTTCGTCTCTTGCTGCGCTCTTGAATTTTGTGAAAATCCAATTAGGTGGAGGCATTCTGTGAGAGCATGGCATAACTGCACGCCACGATAGCAATCATATGAATTCTTCATATGGGATTTTCGAGACTCCCTCTCTTTGCTCACACTGTGTCTACACAAAAGATAGTGTAATTGGCAAACAGATCTCCATACAAACACATTTCCCCTCTTTTTACGGCCACTCACAATAACAATGGGTACTTCTATAATCTCCGTCGTGTGATTCAGAAATGAAAAGCCAATGAAATATCTCTCTTGGCATGCCGAGAAAATGACTGCCTGTGTAGGTAGAACATGTTACCAACACTTAGTGACTCCCTCACTAACACAACGTGAGCAAAAACTGGCAAAAACTATTCCAATATGATGTTGTTGCACTATTTTTTTAGACTTTTACAGTCACTTCTGGCACTTCCTACCACAGCCTAGTCTCTAAAACACTAAAATCTTCCAGTCTATATAATAAATGCTATTATTACACGGACACCAGTTGGAATCCTAAATGCTGTTGAGTGATAAATTCATACCTGACCATGCTGCTGCCCACCTCATGCTAATGTCACGGCTTTCATAAAGAGACTTGGAAAGTTTGAATTGCTGTAGCTATTCTTGTCCCCTTAACGTTTTACGAGGACTTTAAAGTGTTTACGATGAAAACCTCCAGTTTGGCATTCCTGCAAAAATGGCATTTATTTTGGTCTCTCGTAGCCTATAATATCGCAGCATCTGTTTTCCTCTGTCAAATGGTCGAGATGAGCGGCACGACAGATTGATTTAAGTAGCTGCCAAGTGCACAGTCACGCTCTGTGCCTGCAAACACAGAGTCACTCAGCCTCTTCCTCCAACCTGCCTGCTTTTGCTCTCTCCTTGCTTTTTTAATCTATCGTCCTATCTATTTCTTGGTTTCTCTTCCATGTCTGTTTGAAAAAGAAAATAAAAACCCTTGCCAGTGCTGCTCTATGGGAAAGCTGGTGTGGTAAATCAACAACTTTAAAGAGAGACGACCCTATACACACACTCTCAGACACACACACACACACACACACACACACATATCTATACCCCTGGNACCCTATACACACACTCTCAGACACACACACACACACACACACACATATCTATACCCCTGGCTGACAATTTAACACCTCAGCCTCATGTTTGAAAAGGATCCCGAGTCCTTTTTCCGTCAAAGTAGCACCAGCAATTTCATTAGGTAGGTCTTAGTAACGTTTCCATAACATTTTCTTCACAGCACAAGTGTAACTAAATGCAAAGTCACACACAAGATGATGTTTTTGTGTATAGCGTGCAGACCAATCACGTGAGACTAGTGATGCTTTAAATTCTGCGCCTTGATCACACATCTTTTCCGAATGATTAAATGGCAGGAAATTGGTCTGATGCAAAAATCAAACAGCTGCTCTCCAAACGTGCCGAAGGTGAGATAAGCAGACACCATGAGAGACGCTGTTTTAGCGTTTAGCGTTTTAGCTGTGAACTGTCTCTCGCCTTGTGTATATAACTTCCTGTCTGAAGCAGTCTTGCCTGGCAGATGCCAAATATCACACAAGGATTGTACCTCTACCTATAAAGGTACTGGCATGTTTGAATGTAGCCTGTAATGGCACTTTGCCATAAATGAGATCTATGTTTGAATGGCAAAAAGCACCATTTTAACAGACAGGTGATAGCAGCATTTTAACAAATTCTACATCTGAAAGGAGCTTATGGAACACACACACACACACACACACCACTTGCTGAAATCTGATATGAAATCTGAAATCTGATCACCAGCAATTCCTTCTGCTGCCACACACACGCTTCTGTTTCCTGCCCTGCAAAATATAACAGCCTGGCTAATGCTGATGCATGAAGCACAGAAAAATATATGTATTCAAGTCCAATTCAGAGGAGAACAACACAGAAGGTTTTTATAAATAAGTCAAAATTAGCCAAAAACTGACTTAAGAAATAAAATATAAGAATAACAAATTTCATTTTGGAAAAGATTTTATCAGAAGGATGCTGATACATTTATGGAACGAACCATCCATGTTGTAAAATATTTGAATAATTAAAGTAATACTTGGATTATGGATGTAAAGCATTTTGTAATGGAGACACACACACATACATACATTAATGAAAAGTAGGCTAAAGGACCAAACCTTTCTGGGTTTTTAAAGGAGACATATTCTACAGATTTCCATCTTCTTGCTTCAAAGTGCAAACAACACATTAATCTGCTTCTACTCTCTCTTGCTGCAGCACCACTGTGCACACTGAGTGAAGTCTCACTTGCAAGGTGTGTCTAAGCAGGTGTGTTACATATTAATGTAAAAGGAGTTCAAGGACTAATCAAAAATGAAGCTTTCAGGGTAATTTAGGACATATGTGTGTTCACTGGATGCATTTCTAACCTCAAGTTTTGCAGCTTTACCAATGTTCAACATATACTTCCTGTTATATTATGCTGTAAACACGGGGCAAAATAACAAGCATGATATGAGCCCTGTAAGTAAAATTTGTGTGTTTTATTATACATTGTTGAAATTCTTGTTTTCATTTGTAACTTGGGGTTTTGAGTGTAGGTGTTTGGCCCGATTTATTTGTGTTTGCATGTCAACTTGGGAAGCTGTATGTTTGTGTGCTTGTCAATGACTGATGTTGCAGCAGTTATGGTCCATACGACAGCAGCACAGTTAGCCATCAACTACAAACCATCACAAAGTGCTGTCCTCCCACTGCCTCTCTGTCATTTCCCCCACATCACGGCTNCCCCCCCCCCCCTCCCCATTCCCTACTGAGGAGTCACATTCTCTGCACACTGTTTATGCAGGCAGGATGGCCCAGTAAAACAGAAAATGCTCTTTCCAGGAGCTGCTGATTGAGGACGCTTATGGTCGTCTGAGGGGTTAGCAGGGGAAATGATCAGAATAGGTCACCACCCCTGTGATGCATGCAAGCCTGGAGCAGCTAGAGAGAGTGCAAAAGAAAGAGAGAGGAGAGCCAGATGGACGGAGACCAGGAGGCAGCCGGAGTGGAGCCTGGGTCGTAGAATACAGACTACAGGCTGGGGACTTTGGTTATCACCCAGTTTCAACCTTATTTGATTTCCAATTAAATGAAATGTTGAGAGAGAGAGAGAGAGAGAGAGAGAGAAAATAGTGAAAAGTGGAGATACAGAAAAAGAATATAAAATATAGTTGCTGATTTCCTCTTTTTATTTTCAGAGAAAGGCACATGATGACAGGAAATGGCATTAGAATTGTGAATGGACTATTGTGTGCGCTCTGATTGCCTCTGGACTTACATCCACAGTTCAGCTCTTTTAGGCTGAGGTTTACTACTGTGCCAGTGAAGACTTGTCAGGTTCCCTTGTGATTTCTGACACTTTGGAACAGTTGAATGTTGTGCAACCTTATACTGTCAGCTAATGGGTTTTGTTTGTCTATACAACCACCTTCTCCCCTCTGTGTTGTCGCTTTATGTCCTGTCTAGTCGTGTGATACTTGGTATTCAGAACATTCGGTCTCGATCGTAGCTCGGTGGATTCACAGGAGACCTATCCAGGCACCGCGGAGAGCCCAGGTGCTTTGATATCAAGTATTCCCTCCTCCTCCATTTTCAGGGGATGTGTCAGCTTGTCTAACTTTGAAGGGGAGTTCTATCCAGTTGCTGCCTGGCAGTAACCGTCTCGCCCTTGACTTTATTGTTTTTCTGAGTCTCAGAATTCTGTACAACACCTGTTATATTAATATGCATGTTAAAGCAGTTTTACTCAGATTAAGGAAATTAAATAATATTCTCGTGCCATTTTAATAATCATCATCACTTAAAAAAAAAAGAAAAAGAAAGAAATGCTGGAGTATTCTTAGTAACAGGCCTAGATTATGCAATTGTAAATCAATTTACTCTAGTGTGTAAACAATATATTGTTTAATAGCCTGAGTAATCCTGGCATGTATTTCCCCACGTGATGTGCTTTGGTTTGGATTTTTCAATATTCTATCTGGATATAATAGTTACTGCTTCTGTGTACATTTGTTTATTGTACATCCTTTCTCATCTCGGCACTGGTGATTATATTGATAAAAATTCAGCCCAAAACCTAGTCCCTCATTCCTAATCTAATATCAGGTTTTTTTTTTTTTTTTTAAATACGCTACACAGAATAGGAACAAAAATATTTAGCAGTCCAGACACAGATGCAAAAATAATGAGGACGAACAGTGAAAATGGTTCATGTTTGTGCTTTTGGAACTATTCATGAAGTAATAAATGATGAACAGATACTATACTTTGCCTCATTTTTCTTTGAGGGATCCAGAAAGAACAGAAATTGTGGCTTTTAGCTTCCATGTGGACATAAATACACACATGGACAAGCTACAACAGTCAAGGGTGTTGAGCCCATTTAATGTAATGATTATCAAATTAGAGAAGGTTTGACAAGAAAACCATCATCTGTTGAGCTCAGGACAGCTGAAAATGTAACAAAATAAATATATTGCATTGCTATCTTTGTTCATTTTGTCATAATTTCCGATTAAAAACAGTGTAATTTTTGCATAGAAATCACTTGATTTTGTAACAATAGACCAATGAAGCCCCATAATAGCTTTGGAAAGGATTTTTTTCGATGGAATGACATTTTATGGACTGTGGATTTTGGCCCCAATATTTTTGAATTTAAGAGGGAACATTTCAGGATCAGTATTGAGGAGGCAGGAAGTTTACCTTGGCTAATATCCAAAATACGTATGAATTGTGAGTATTAAATCCAGATAGAGATCAAGGATTGTGAACCTGAAAACATATATAAAGGTGTCAGATCTATAAATCAGACATTGGCATTATTATTCAGTGTTTTATTTAGCATGTTTAGCATTTAAAATTAACTCTATTTTGATAAGTACAAGAATTGCTTAGCTGGCTGTATCTCATAGATCTACACTGTTTGACAGCATTTATTCCCTGGTAAGGTTACAGCAGGAATGTAATAGTCTGTAGCATTGGATGAGTGGTATTTAACCCGATGGAAACTCTCACGCCGCCTGGTTACCAGGCCAAATTGTCCATTAGGCCAATAAAAGACACTCCAGCAACTGCTCTGTGAGCTTGGATACGGTCTGCAGAGTAGTGGCCGGTACCCCTCTGAGACTCCACTGCCTTTCGAACATTCTGGATCCTGGCTGGAAGCCACTGATAGACATCCTGATTACTGAAGTGGAAAGAAACCCGAAGCAAGACCCTGGCGCTCCCACTGAGAGGAGGAGGAGGACTGAGGAGGACCATGCACGAGTTTTTTCATGTCTTTGTGTTACGCTTGTATGCTCACTGCCAGTAAGCTGGTCATCAGCACTTCTTTTCACAGTGAACTTTCCATTTCATCATAAAAAATCCACCCTGACGCTCTTAGCTTTGCGGTGTTTTATGTACAGTATTCCAGGTGATTGTTGTAATTTGCTTTGTGGCGTAGATACTTTCATTTAGCCTGCCTCATCTAAAGCAGCAAAGTTGTGGTGGTTTGCTGTTGTTGCTTTGAACATGGGATTTCATCAACTTTAACCTTAGCAAGCATATTTTTATTGCATCAGTGAACGAATGAACAGGAATTCAAATATAAACCAACACTTAACTACTTTTTTGAACACAAACTTTTAAGTTTTACTCAGTAAGTAGAATTTCCTGTGGCTGTATTATCAGCTGAGTTGACTGCAGTGGAAAATTTGGTATATTTCATTCTTTTCCTCTTCGTTTCCTCTTCTTGGCACACAGCACACAGTTTAGACAGAATTCCTTCTGTGATTTTGAAGGACTGACAATAAACTTGACACTGGTTTAGAGCTGAAAACTTTGAGCTCTCAAAACAGTTATTTCTGAGAATATACTAAAAATACATCGCCATGCAATAACAATGTTCAAGCACTTTAAGAGGAAAAAATGTAAACAGCTTGTTTACATGCATTTATATGACAGTAGGTTGACTCGGTGTAGAGTTGGCATCGTCTCACAGTAATTAATGCAACCCATGATGCAGCAATTTTACAAAGAATTACACATTCTCTACAAAACAACAATGACACAACAACAATAACTGCAGATTAACCTCCCAACTTAAAGTTCCCAGTGAGGCTTAGAGACTCTTTGGAGGTTTCTTCCATTTATTTTTTTTCCCCCAGTGATGTTGTGCATGTTTGAGTCCAATAAATACAGCCCACATACATGTTACATTACTGAACCATTTCCCAAAACATACTAGAGTGGAGTAGTAAATATTAAAATTGTTTTTCCTACCTTCCAGAGTGCCTTTGTTTTTCTGTTCATTCCAGTATACTATAAAAAAATCAACTTGTAAAGAAATGTTTGAGATAAATAATCCATTACAATTAACATGAAATTTAATAATTTTTTTTTTTGCCAGAGTTATTTTATTTAACTGATCCAACATGGAGGTACACAGGAAAAAAAAGTATGTCTCCACTGGGGAATATATTCCCAGGAGAAAATGACTTTAACAGAAAAATTTCAAAATGGCCATGCCTTCTACATTTGGACGTTGTTGTTGTTGTTTGTGTTAGCAGACGAAACATTTAATTTTAAGGTGGGTGTATCACCTGAATATTTGATTCAGAAAAATTAGAGGATTTGGCAAAATAACAAGAAAACTAAAATACAGTTTAAAAAAAAAAAAAAACTGCTATCAGTAATGTAACGTGTATGCATGTAGTAATTGCTGGGCTTACACATGCAAAAATTACTGGTATAGTCCTTTACTATAGCCACTTCATGCTACATTAGAAAATTAAAACATATTGCTGCAAAACCTTTGTTAAAATGGCACCATTAGCCTAAAAACTCAGCCTCAAAATACTTATAATTGTCCGTTATTTCAATATGGGAGCTGTCTGTGACAGCCACCGTGAGACTGGGTGACATTTTCCTAAAATCAACAATTATTTTCCTGAGGAGTCTCTTCCATTGGGAATCGAAGAAAACATCACTGTAACATTTATCAGTTTGTCTTTGTTTATTTCCCTGTAGGTCTGAGACTAAATGTGATATTGTGGTGAAATTCTGTAAAATGTCTCTGAATGGCTTTATGTCTATAATCATCCATATATACATGCAGTACATGAACGAGAGGGAAGCAGGTGGCAGGAAGAAATCACCTCACATATCCAAATGTGCATACAGGTACATGCACATACTATGTATTCAAAGAGACTCTTTGCTGTACTGTTTGCCTTCTTTCCCATATAGAAGGCAAGCACACCATCTGTGATATTACCCACATTCACTCAGAACACACACACACCCTTCACACCACGATGAGACATCAAAGGAAGAGGCTTGACTGGAGAGGACGGCTATATTCAGAGGCAAACAGACAGGCAATCACACGGCATGTGTTAAAGTGAGGCGACAACTCCAAAATAAAAGCAAAGGCCCGTGTGTGGTCTCATCTGCAGCGCTGGTATGGATTGAAAAGAGAAAGTGATTGGACCTTGTTATAACTGAGTTTTCTAGTCTATCCTGGAACTTTGCTGTAACCCACGGTCAAACCCCACCCTTAGATCACTCTCTGTGCAGTGAGTATACCATGCTCTGTGAGGTACCTTTGAGTGGGACTTTCATAAACATTTTTCTTTCCTTATGAACTTTCTCCTCCTTTGTCATCCAAGGACATTGACACGGTAATTTTGCTGCAATCAAAGAAACCCTTTCATAATGGTGCTTTTCAGACTCAAATGGAGTGAATCTATTACTGAGGGAGGTAAAGCAGGGAGAGAAATGGCATAATGGGATGGTTACATCCCACTTATGACCTCATTTTGTGGCAAACAGCACATTGAGTGTGGATTGCAGATCCCAGTGTCTCAGAAGGTTTTTTTTTTTTCATATTTACTCTTTGAACTGAAAATGAAAAGTAATTACCACTGAACAAAGATGCAGAAACCTCATGTTATTTCTCTGTACCATAAACTGTGTAGGATGCACATGTGGCCAAATTACACACTGAGGCAGCAGGTGTTTGGTGTACATTTTTGATTATTTGATTGGCTGGTGAAACACACATGTAGAAAATAACCAATTCTTCTCTGAGAAACTAAAAGTCGTATGATCAAAAGCAAGAAAACAGCTGGGACGCCTTTTGAAGAGCAGTGCAGCGAACCATCTGCATGATGCATCGCTAGCAAAAAAAAAAAAAACNAAAAAAAAAAAAAAGCCTCATTGTCTTTCTGGCTCCAGCTGCCATACAAGGATCAGCTGGGTACATTCAATGATTTGCTGAATTAAGGATTTTCTTGGCAGCACCACAAGTGGGGGGATCGTGCTAAACGTATTCGTCTCTCTTTCTTACAGAGTGAAGTTGAAAGAAGGAGTGACCTTTCTGGGTGCTCGGCCCAGCAACCCCACTCAGTGGATAGTTAGCCAGGACGTGAGGAGTGAAGGCCATCGAGTGGTTACTCTCCACTGCCGCAGGAAAGAGTCCAGCTACGATCAAAGGTCAGCAGATAAATCACCTCCTTTTAAAGGAATAATCCATTTTTTGGGAAATTAGCCCACTCGTCACTGATAAAGTGACTTATAAAGTGGTGAGATCATAAATGTCAGAATGGATGTCTCCAGTGGATCATTCACTCTTCTTCTTTGTTCTGTATTCATAAAACATTCTGATTTAATTTGATTTATAAAATGACCATGTTGGCAATTAGTGCAGCAAAATTACATTATCATCAAGTTATTGTCTGTCTCAATGAAAATCTACATATGTATAGTAGATATTAGATATTTCACATATGTAGCTATATGTGAAAGCTAAAGTAGCTTTCACAATACAGTAGCTAAAGTTTTCATTCATAGAGTTTATATCACTATCGTATGTCATATACTGTACCTAACATAATAATAATAACTTGTTAAATGCACCTACCAAACATCAGCTCTTAAAGGACCATACCATCATTTTGCATGTTTGAGCCTAATATATTCAATTTTCATGTATGTAAGGTTGCTGACAATCATTTCCCAAAGGATAAAACTGTATTTCAGCTTTTCTGATATTTTGTAAAATCTCTTAATCTTTCAAAATCAAATATTCAAGTGATACACCCACCTTAAAAATCAATGTTTTGCCTGCCAATAGTTACGCAGCCTTATGAAGTCATGGTCATTAAAATTTTTCAATAAATGCAGGTCTTCTTTTGGGACTATATTTCCTGGTGGAGACGTACATTCCACTCCACGCTTTTTATTGCGCTTAAACGCTAAAATTACGTAACTTCAGAAAAAAACCCTGAATATATTTCTTGGTCGTGATGATGGAGTACCTATCCCAAGAGTGTTTTAAGTATCAAGAAGTTGATTTAATGTACCAGAATGAACTGAAACCAATGGCAGTCTGGAAGGTTGGAAATTTTTTTTTTGTTTTAATCCACAGTATGTTTTGGGAAATGATTGTCAGTAGTGTTATGTGTATGAAAATTGAATATATTAAGCTCAAACATGTAAAATGGGTGATATGGTCCTTTAATCGACATCAGCCATTTTACTTAATGAAACATTTTATGTTTTATACATGACTGACGACTAGCAAGTCATATTGATTTGAGTTATCGTTTACAACCTAAAATTTACAGGATTTAGTTATATATACTTTTACCGAAGTGAAACATTCTACTTTGCCTATTTTTTTTAAATTAATTTGTACTTGTATGTAGTTACAATTTGCAGTATTGTTTACTTCTGCAATCACAATACAACATTATCCACTGTTACGTTGTTCATATCATCTTGAATATCTTTATCACAAAAAACCTTAAGATATCATGGCATTATTTTAAGGTTGCTCACCCTTACTTACTTCTTACTTTTACAATAATGAAAGTAATAAGGTTTACAGGCTGTAATTTTCTTAAACAAATCTCTTTCCTTCATGTGAAATCCATTTTATTAAGTTTTGCTGCTGATTGCTGAATTACATTTTTATAAGAGATCCACGGCATCGAAACACACTTTGTGAATCGCATTTTAAGTGATGTTCCCTCTGCTGAAACGACACGCTTGACTTGACATAAAGGCCATGGGACGTCTGCTGAGACTACCAGATGAACAAGTTAACAGACTAATGCAATATCTCCTCCCTCCCCCTCTTTTTATTTACATACTTATTTTCCACACTGCCGTAGCTTCTAAGTCGTTTTGGCCATTTCCTATCTGTATTCAGTCCCTAAACTAATCTGGCAGATAGGAAAGTGATTGCCAGCCCTGGGATAAAGGTTGCTGTGTTAATTAAGTGCTGATTGAAGGCCTTTGTGTGTTTTAATGATTTTTTTTTTTTTTCCTTCCTCAGATCAGGAAGTAGTTTTAATAAATCTAACTTTACAGTGACAGGTGTAATTTTATGGATTAGAAAGAGATTTTAGGCTTCTCGCCTTCTTGGCTTCTCTTTAGCTCGAGTTTCACTAAACCACTACCTAAAATTAGATTTCTTGATGCTTATGGCGCAACTTTGCAATCAAAGTTATACTGGGTTTATTAAAGTGTAGAATGATCTGTGTAATTTAAATCTGTTGGTCCAGTGATTTGTTTAGAAATTGTGTAATTAATGTTTCCACGTCCAAGAATGATGAGGGTAACGACAGTGTTACAGCACAGAAGCCTATATAACCATTTCCCAAAGGATAAAACCGTATTCATCTTTCCTGATATTTTGCAAAATCTCTTAATCTTTCAAAATCAAATATTCCAGCAATACACCTTAAAAATCGTTCACCTGCTAATAGTTACGCAGCCTTATGAAGTCACAGTCATTTAAATTTTTCCATAAACGCAGGTCTTCTTTTGGGACTATATTCCCCGGTGGACATACATTCACTCCACGATTTTTATTGAGCTTAAACGCGAAAATGTTGTAACTTCTAAAAAAAACAAACAAAAAAAAACCTGAATACACGTCTTGTTGGTGATGATGGATTACCTATCCCAAGAACGCTTCAAGTATCAACAAGTTGATTTTAATAGCGTACCAGAATGAACTGAAACCAGTGGCTGTCTGGAAGGTAGGAAAAATGTTTTTAGTTCACCGTTTGAGTAGTATACTTTGGGGAATGATTTTCAGTAACGCTACATGTATGAAAATTAATATATTAGTCTCAAACATGCAAAATGCTCAGTATGACCCTTTAATATAACTTTAGTGAAAAGCCTGATTGCTGACAGTGACTTCAGATTTTTTTCTCCCCTAAAATATAATTTTGTTTTGAAACCCCACCAAGTTTATTGTTGACCTGAATATGTGAGGAGGTCAAAATTTGATTCTTGACATTTACGGATGATTTTATCTCGTGCACGGAGCCGGAGCACCTTGAACGACATAAAAAAGGAGCTTTCAGCAAACTGCAGCAGTGAGCAGCAACACTAAGCAGCTGGCTCCTCCTTCCCTCTGGAGCCGTTCTCCTCTTTCATTCTGGTATTATTCTCTCCGCTCCATCTCACGACCCCACCTCCTCTCTCTCTCTCTCTCTCTCTCACACACATACACATGGTGCTGTAGTGAAATCATGTTTTATTGATTTATTAAGTGAGGGAGTCAGAGACAAGAGGGAGCATATTTAGTCTAATCCCTGCTGTTTGGGCTGCATACGATGGACTGCTCCTTAATCCCCACAGCTGTCAAAGTCACTTCAGACAGAAGACCAAAGACACCCTTGATAGCTGTACAATACACACCGCTCCAATTTCTCTTTCATCCTGTCCTCCTGCTCCCATCATTTCAATGGATCTCCTTCAGAAGAGGATTAGACAGCTATCTCATCTGCTGAGCTGTCATTCAGCTTCCATTTTTCCTCTCTGCACTCGGAGGAGGACTCAGGATGTCTGATTGTGGATGTTGGCTGCTTCTTTGATTTTTTGTAAATTTTTTTATGAGTAATGATGTCCACACTGTGAGAATTAGAATTAGGCCAGTGTAGGTGTTGATGCTTCCATTTGAATAGTTTGTTAGATAACTCTTTTTTTTTTTTTTTTNATAAACAGTGTGTGTGTGTGTGTGTGTGTGTGTGTGTGTAGGCTATGAAAAATAAGACATTAAGTTTTTATAGATAGAGTGGTGACTGTGCTATCAGTTAATTTATTGACTATCAATATAAGCCTGTAAAGCAGCAGCGACAGGCCTGCAAGTAGATAAGTTACAGCTTCTAGTTATGTTGGCAGCGCTGCAGAAACCGCGTTCTGTATTTACTAACAGAAGGTACAGTAAGTACCTTCTGTAGTAAATAAAGCCGTTTCCTGTGGCCCATACTGACTACATACTGCTAACATAATGAACTGAAAGTGTCATATATGTGGTATAATGGAGATTTCTGCTTATTATGTGGGAGATTTTCTGTCCTGCTGTGTCAATGCTGTAGGTTTTGTGGGATGTCCTACTTAGAGTAAGAATTGTTTTAATACGGTGCCTTAAATCGCATGCACAATCACATACCAACAATTGTGCATATTGCCCGATATGTACAACCTGCGTATGTGTTACGTGAATGACAACCATTTTCAAAAACATAAAACCATGTTTTAGTTTTCCTGTTATTTTTTCTAATCCCCTAATCTTTGAAAAATCAATTATTCAGGTGATACATTCACATTAAAATTCAATGCCTGCTAACAGTTATCCATGATTGTAGAAGGCATGGTTGTTTTTAATTTCTCAGTAAGACCCGTCTTCTCCTTGGACTATATGTCCTGAAGAGACAAATATTGTCTTCCATGTAGCTCCTTGTTAGACATGTTAATAAAGTTAGTTCGACAAAAAAAATTTAATAGACATGTTGTTTACTGTGATGGGTTACATATCTCAAGTGTTTTCAAGTCTCTACAATTTGATTTTAATATTGTACTGGAATGAACTGAAACCAATGGCAGACTGGAAGGTAGGAAAAAACATTTAGTGCTAAAGTAGTATATTTTGGGAAATGGTGTAAATGGTATTGGTATATGGTGTATAGTATGATAATGGTATAAATTGGTAAATGGTGTATGTGGATTGTATATCTTGGGCTCAAACATGCATGATCACCAGTATGGTCCTTTAATAGGAAGCCTCTTCTGGACTCTGTTTTTATGAAACTGCACACTTGTGCAATTCTGCAGTGCAGAGGAGAAGGAGCTGGAGCAGAATAAATACTTTGTAGGAGGACTTTATTGAGTTTGGAATGGCTTCAGTAGCCAGTCGTACCAAGTTCCATCCCCTTAAAGAGGAGCAGTTTTCTATAAAGTGAGGAGGGTCAGAACCAGCTTCTCCTTGGAGAAAATTACTTTTTACACTCGTTATAAACATTGAGGGAAGATTTTGCTGTTGGACTTTAGACTGTTGGGTTTTAGAAACTTTTTTGTCTCGGCGGTGCAGAGTCACAATACACAAATATAAAGCAAACAAGTCTGCTTGGAAGGACTGATGGAGTCTTTTTAAAAGTTAAATTGACTAAAAGTTTTATGAAACTACAGAATTCCTGTTGAGCTTGTTTCTTGTGAGCATAATATTTGTAGATGATTTGTCTTTTAAAAGACAGTAAGTCTTTATTTTTGTTTGCTAATGTGTTTATATGTGAACAATGATGCGACTACTGCAAATATGGTGAGAAAAGCACAGTTTAAGCTGACAGCTCCCTGTAATATAGTATAAAATATTGTTTCATTTATGAAGAGGAAATGTGGAGTTTTGTCTTGAAGAATGAATACGCTGAGATCTTTAATGGAGCTCAGGATACATCCAGCTTTCTCCTTTCGCCTGTGTGAAGTCACTCATAATCTGAATTAGTTTATTCAGTCCTGCTTAATTGTAATAATCATCATGATAATTGTTATCAGTAATTAAAAATGACCTGGATGATGAACAGCTTTACTTATTCTTACAGTGTAAATACTCGGATTCACCACTCTTGCAACATAAACTACATATATATTTTTTTAAATGCTATGGGTAAGTTGGGACTGGTTTTTTTCAGCCTTGCAGACCTTGAAATGCTCTTATGGTAATGGAAACCTGCCCGCCTCATAGCATCCACCACTATAAAAGCTACTCTGACAGTTTTTCATCAAGGGACGCTGCAACGTAAAGACGGGCTGAAGTTTGGACTGAAAAAGACGGAGCTAAACTCACCCTGAAGGATTCTGGTGTCACGTCTATTTAATTCATGGAAAGAAACCTGCTGAATGTGAATGAAAATTTTTCCCATGAGGCATCTTTAATGGGCAGCCAGACATGCTTTGGTTGTATTTAGGGCTGTCACGATATCAGATTTTCACTCCACAATTGTCATGGCCAAAAGAATTTGCGATAACAATATTATCGCGATATCTATAGAAAATTTGAAAAGAAAATGATAGTGCTATCAAATTCAACTTTAACTTTGTTTATTGTGCATTTTGCCTCTTTTTTTTTTTTTNTTTTTTTTTTTTTGGCAAAATTACATTGAAAATATGAGTGTAGGGAGGTGGACCTGTAGCCATAACTGTACAAAATCGTACAAAAAGAGCAGTTACACTTAATGGATAGTGTAATAGCAACCAGATGAACTGATAAACAAAAGATCCACAAGGCACAACAGCATTAACTGACCTGAATCTCTGACTCTCTCTCGCTTCTTTGATGCTGCTTAACAAATAACGAGGAGAGAGAAAATACTGTCAAATCCAATGCCATGATAACTTAGCTTTAACAACACAACACAAAAGACCTTAATGAAATTTCCCATTTCAGAGCTAGCAAACTAACTGCTACTTCCTCTCTCTACTGTGGTAAAATCTGCAGGATGATGCAGGTTGGTGGTCTCACCCCCCTTTTGCGGTTACTGTCGATCGGCATTTCCTGTAGACTGGAGTGTCTACCAACACNTCTCACCCCCCTTTTGCGGTTACTGTCGATCGGCATTTCCTGTAGACTGGAGTGTCTACCAACACCCTGTCTTTTCTACCGAATCCAAAAAACTCCCACACTGGTGAGCTAACTTTTTTTCAGGTTACGGTAGAGTGTCTTGCTCTCGTCTGTCACCTCCTTCTACATGATTTTGCGCAGCGGGAGGAGCCACATACTGTAGTAGTAGCTAGCTAGCTAGCTAGTTACTGTGTCATGTCACTGTGGGCGTGTGTGTGTGTTGGGGGCGGGGGGGACAAAGCGAGAATGGAAAGAAGCGGAAATGATTTAAGAGATGGTGGATTATTTACACAATATTATCATATGTATTATTAACATGATATCAATATTTCATTTTTATAAATATCACGATTATCATCAATACATCAAGTATATATTATACAGTACATCTGGTATCTGGTTTCATGTAATGCTTCCACTGTTGAAAGCTGTTGCATTTTCACACTGAATTAACACAGTTGATTATTAAAGAATTTTAGAATAAAAAAGAAATAAAGAAGTCATCATTGTTAAACACATTAAAACAAAATCTAGCTTTTGAGGGGATTTTATCAAAGAGAGATAGATATATAACATTATTAATCATCAAAAAGGAAACTAATCTGACACCCACTCATAAATTAAACAATACAGAACATTAAAATCATAACAGATACATTCCAACGAGGTGCCGATGTTGCTCAGAGAACTTCCAGGGCCAATAAATTAAAATAAATAACCTTGATTAATTAACTATGTTCTATAGCTTCATATAGTCACATTATAAAACATACAACAAATTTTAAAATCCCAAAAAGAACCACCTAAAAGACTCCATACAGAATAGAGAAATTCATTCAAAATTTAATTCATCCATCATTATAAAAGCACCTGAGATACATGAAATAGATAGATGAAATAGATTTCATCTGTCTTATACCTCAGATAGATAAAAAAAAATGCACATCATCATAAAACACCAAAGACAAAAACACAAATAAGAAAATACATCATCAGATATGACCTGTCATAAAAAAAATCACGTAGGAGAATACATAGAAATGCATAAAAGCACATTACAGCTACATTAAATCTGGTAAATTTCAAGAGCCAACTTTAAAATCTTCACATTAATAACAGTACTGAGGATGATTTTATCTTGGTTTAGTTCATAATGTTATACATGAACTGATTTGGGTGAATCTTAGTTGAAATTTGGGCCCTGGACCAGGAAGAACCCTTTAAATTTGGCTTCCAGTGGCAGATTCAGGAATTTTAATAATGATGTCTTACCTTTACTAGTTAAAGTAATACAAAAACAAAGCATATTCATCCCATGATAGAGCATCAGTAGATCAATTTGGCCTGCATCTGGATCTTCTTCTTCTTCTTTTCCTTTCGGCTTTCCCTTCAGGGGTCACCACAGCGAATCATCTGC
>VXCM01001782.1:0-53603 GCA_014773175.1 Lucifuga dentata
TCTCATTTTCCTCATTCATCAACTCTTCAAAGTACTCTTTCCATCTTCCCATCACACTTCTGGCACAAGTAAACCAACTACCCGAGATAATCAATACTGTCAATAACAAGTACAAGTGGACTGTTTTGTTAGATTGGCATTTAATCATTTTCATGTCCTCAAATTTGTTAACACACTTAAAAATGCAAACACAAATAAAATGACACCAGGAAGCATTGTCAAGTTTAGCATCCAAGCTTTTCAAAAGTGCCCAAACACTAATAAACCTCTATGTAACACATAATTCCTCTAAGTCCACATGTCCTTACATTTAATAGACTAGAATAATTGTGTCTAATACAGGGCAATTGACTGGATTTGGGCAAAGTAAAATTACAGCAAACATGAAACAAAATTCTTCATTGCACTTGATGAACAAAATAAAGTAAAATAAACATAAAACAGCAGTTGCATAGAACAGAGTTATAAGAATCTCAGTACCCACTGTATATAAATGTACTGATTTTACTTGGTGGAGGTCAGAGTTTAGACCTCAAACAGTGAGTATAATTCCTATAAAAAAAAACAAAAAACAAAAAACATGGCAGGTATTACACACTACAGGTTATAGGATGTACCTTCCTAATTACATTACCATATTATTTCCTTTAAATTGAGCTTTGCACACAGAGTTACAGTATCATTATTAATAAACTGGAAATGATAGGACTGTGTAAAAACAAAAAGACTGTACCAAACCCACTTTTAACAGCAATATCTGCACAAAAATACATTCTTCACAATGCAGCCCAGCTACAAATGTTTATTTGTTCTATATAAGTATCTTACAAAAAATAAAAAAATAAATAAAAAAACAAAGCGAAAGGTGATAAACAGAAATGAAAGCAATAAGTCAGTGGCTGCAGTAGTAATCTGTAGGGGAGGCACATCTGTGTCAGCTGTTTATTGGCTGATGCCATGGCTGACTTATGACCTTTTGCGGTCAAAAGTTGCAATTCAACAACGTCACAGGTGTATGCGTCCCTGGCTGCGTCTGGTGTGTTGATGAACCTGGAACAGAAGCATCAGGTTGGTTGCTTTGCAGAAGTCAGATTAAATCTCACAAGTTCAGTGCCTTATGTTTCCTTCAAGACTCATTTCGAAAAATGGAATGTTTGTGTTTCCTTAGAAAATGTCATACAAAGCATGGCCTCAATAAAATATAATGAGAGGAAATTTAATTTTTAGTACAGGCCCTATGGTGGGTTTTGAAAGTGATACAGCGACGTTTTGCAAATGTTTCATTAAGTACAGTATTAATCAGTAATCCTATCAAACATGCAGATATTATAGGCATTCTGGGCTAAAGGACAGTGAAGAATGTGTCCGAACTATATTTCTGATTTCCAACCAATGCATAATATTTCTACAGATAAAACTAATGCAAACAGATATGTGAATATATGGTACATTTATTGGAAACAAACCTTAGGTGTTTCTGGACTGCCAAATGGTGAGAGTTCTACTGAGTTCTCTTTGTCAGAGGAATTGTTAAGGCGATGCTGGGCAAACTTCCTCCGCAGAGCTTCAGCAATAAGTGCTGCTGGGTCAGAATGCAAAGCTACACCTCCCTTACTGTGTCTCCTTCTGACTGGTGTGCCGCCTGGTGACCTAGAGACAAAAGTAGTATCAAATAAATGAATATCGGAAGTGTAGCAAGGAGGGAAAAACAGCAAAATACATAATATGCATGTAAGTTCTCCATGAGTACTGAAACTATTAGCATTCTGACAATCAATCATATAATACTGGTAAATCAAACAGCCATCTAGAATTTCTACCTCTCCACTGTGCGCAATTTAACTTGATTCAAGTCTTTCAGAACTTCCAGCATGGAGGGGATCCCTTTGACTTCTGAAGCCCTCGTCAGGCCTGTGTCCTGGGGCTTTAGCTGTCCACTTTGTCCTTTGCAAATGTGTTTCTGATTATTCCTGTGCTGATGGATCAGTTCCAACACTGACAAAGTCTCACTGGAGGGGTTAGGACAGGAGGGAGGCGGAGGTGGTGGCGGTGGTGGTGGTGGTGGAGGANCACTGGAGGGGTTAGGACAGGAGGGAGGCGGAGGTGGTGGCGGTGGTGGTGGTGGTGGAGGAGGAGCACAGCGAGGTGTGGAGGTGAGATCAGGGGGTGGCAGAGGGGACGTTAAGAGATTGCCTGAGGAATTACAGATATTGGTGGAACCTAACAAAAAAAAAAGAAGCAAATATAAGGATGATGAGCTATTACATCTAATACGAGTCAAAGTAAACATACTGAACTGTGTGTTAGTAAGTGGTGTGAAAAAAAGCGTGTAATGTACCTGAAGCTGGAGCAGCAGCAACAATCATTGCTATTTGAGCACGCAGACTGTGCAGCTCACTCTCCAGTGCTGTGATCTTCCTCAGGGCATCTGGATCTGGATCTGTTCTCTGTCTCGCAGATGTGCCTCCTCTCTGGATTTGAGTCATGGCCGACCATGGGTATCTCATATCCCTACTTTGCTTCTCTGGAGGCAAGTGGTTCCTTTAAGAAACAAGTCAAGTTTTCTATGTGCTGTAGACTTCCGACAAATGTTCGGTCATTAATAAGTAACGATGCATGAACATATGTATATGTACGTAGTGTTTTTTTAAAAACTGGATAGCAATCTCAGAATAACTACAGATATAAAATCGGCTAAGCTTTTCTGACACATCTTAAAGTAATTAGGTCATCAAACAATTATTTCTTGGACTGCTAAAATTCTTAACACAACTAACACAGCAGACCGAGAGAAGATGAACCTTGTCTCATCCAAACTCTGGCTTATTGTGTTTATATGGCATATTGTGTTTATATCACAATATGTCAGTGGATGGCTGAACTATGCCTAAGGTCCAAATGTTTTGAAATACCCACTCCTGGCTATAATGTGAGAAACCATGATGTGAGCATGGCTTCAATGTTTGCTTTTTTTAACTTTACCTTTCTACTTTACCTTGATGACGTGTTGGAGGATTGAAGTCTGGCCAAAATGCGCAAAGCAACTTTTGCCTGTGGCTCTTCATCTGACCAGCTCACTGTGGCTGCTGCTTCTTTTACCGCTTCTCGTTTGAGAGAATTTAAACTGTGCTACCGACAAGAAAACTATAAAAATGCCCTCACTTGTTTGTTCAAGGGGTTAGCATTTGGTCACTATCTTCTGTGACTAAAGCCATATTTAGCTTTGGGGGTTGACCTTATTTATTTCAGTTCTATTTTACTGCCATTGCTCCAAGAAAAATGAAATGCATGACATGAATTCATAATAAAGCTGATTGAACTTCTTAGTGTTTTCATGAGTGAGTCAGTGTTTTTGTCTTCTAAATATCATGAGCAAACTAAAATCATGCATAAGTCAACCTGACAATCAATCTCTGATTCGATGTGATAAGTTAATCACTAACTGGTCACACTTATGCAAGTCTTTGTAGACAGAAAGTTGAAGTAAATGTTGTATTTGCTTATTAAGACACCAGATATAATAATGTTTATATTGTGTCCATTTTCATTCTTACTTGGTCTTGATAAAGTTGTTCCCTTCATCCTCTGCCACCCACAAGACATCACCAAATGAAGGGATGGCAGGTGCATCCATGACAGTGTCTATATATCCATGGGGCCTTTCGGTGTGCAGAGGGATCTGAGAGCAAAACAGGAGACATGGCTAAAAAAAATGAACTAGCCTATTTTTTAATTATAATCCCAGGCAGGGTCACAAACTCAAATTGTACCTGGAAGTGGACACGTGGTATTGGGTTCAGTGGGAGACTGGTCCCAATCATACGCACAATGCTGCGATACTGACCACACAGCCTACTGTCCCACACTGGAACCAGCTGCACAAAGAGGACAAATGCTGTAAAACTTACAATACATCAAGAAATTTGGAAATATTATAGGTTGGTTTCCAATCTGATATGTGCCACAAAACCCTAAGAGATGTCCAAAAGACCATAGCTCTGAATCTGTATACCTGCCTGTATAATGCAAATAGTGAGGTAACATGAAACCTAGCTGTAAGCTGTCGTCTTTGTTCTATTTTTTTTAGGTTTTATGGAGTAAAAAAAATAGGGAAACTCTGAAAATAAAACAAACTCATAAATAACGATTTAGAGAAGTGTGTCTACAAACTTACCATGTCTGGAGGCACTCCAAAATACTCCAGAACAGCATGTAGCACATACACAATGTCCTCCAGTAAAGACATTGGAAGGATTTTGTTTCCCCTACACAACAGCTGAAAACTGCAAAGCTCTACTTTCTGCTGACTGACTCAAAGTGAAGCCAACAAACAGAGGATGCAACCGAGTCACATACTTTCAATCTGAAAAGAAAAACAATTCAGTTGGGTACTGAAAAACTCCATCCAACACAGAATTCACTTTATTTCAATAATACTGCTGAGTTTTCTTGAACAGTGCTCTCCTTAAGATAAACTGCAGAGAAAAAGGACTGATGATTTCAGTTTGGACAAACCTTGACAATTCTTGCTTGTAATATCCAAAATTAAAGTCTGATATGGATCTTTTTTTTCTTTCTATAACAAAATTATTAGATTCATAAAGCTTATATTTTCAACAAAAATGTGTTGGATTATTATACTGCAATAAGACCAAACGATAGTACAGTGACTCATAGTGGGGGATTAGCTCAAATGGTAGAGCGCTCGCTTAGCATGCGAGAGGTAGCGGGATCGATGCCCGCATCCTCCAATATATATATGTTTCTTTTCTGAAGGTTACTGAGTGACAATAGAGATAAAAACAGGATGAATTTACTCATATAAACTTTTACTGTCTAAATTACTAAAATAAATACTAAAAGAAATCGTTTAGTCAGGTAAACGATTACTGTCTCGTTGATAATTATCCATGAAAGTACAGTAAAGCACGTTCTGCCACTGAAGCAAGGTTAATTAAAGCCGCACCGACACTGCAGTGTTTAACGACACATTTATCTATGCGTTAAGATAAGAAACATGCAGAATAAGTGTAAAATTCTGTAAAGCTACTTACTGTTGACTCTTTTTCTTGCTAAAACGTGCATTCGTTTCTAAACTGATCACAAATTCTCATCCCAAATGACACTAAACGCTATAGAAGAGAACTGAAGTTGCTACCTCGCTTGCTTAACGCGGATCATGCAGTCAAATAAAGCTGAACCAGCAAAACCTCTCCTGATTGGCTGCGGATACAAAAGTAGTATGTGAAACCAATAGGAGAGAGCGACGGTGCGGCGTCAGNCTGATTGGCTGCGGATACAAAAGTAGTATGTGAAACCAATAGGAGAGAGCGACGGTGCGGCGTCAGCAACGACAATTCAACCAATGGCACGTCAGGAACAATTAGCACGAAATTTGTATTTTTTGTCCGCACGAGCTGTTCCTGAGTGTGGTAAGAAAACTACACCAAGTGAATTTTCCAACATTTATTTCAGTTTCTGCGTATTTTATTATCATTGTTAAGCAAAAGCAGATGTTATTTTGGTCAAAAGCTAAGGTTTTAGTAAAATACATTTTATCAGGTTTGTTAGCTTATTCGTGTTCCGAATAAGATAGCTTAGCCACAACGTTAGCTTCGTGTTTTAAAGCGGTTAGACAACTTAGGCTTTAAATAACATTATCCTGAAATATATTAGTATCATTAAGTACAGAACAACTCAGAGCACCTCATAATAACATCAGCGTTATCGGGAGTTAAATAAATAAGACTTTTTGGAATCGTATGAATTCACAGTGCACACGTTTTGCTTTCAGTGGCTTGAAGTCATGGCTAAACAGGATACCTCTGTTTACTTTTTCATGTGAAGTGAAGAAATATGATGGACGCGCTGTCTGTGGTGAGCCAGCTGCGGGACCTGGCCTCTGAGCCGCAGAACCGAGAGGCTATAGTAAAGGACCAGGGCTGCCTTCCTGGTCTTGTTCTTTTCCTTGATCACCGGGACCGAGAAGTCCTGTTTGCCACTTTGCAGGTGGGTGTCACAGGCTGGATGGTACTATGCTGGTACATATGTACATAAAACATGTTGGTGTTTTACTGATAGTTTGCAGCCGACGATTACACAATATACAAAAGTTTAATAAATGGATGGATTCGAGGTGGGAGATGTTCTGGAGACAAAGCAGAAAACTGCACATTAAAGAAACTGGAATCAGATAACATTTGTTTTAGTACCATCACCATTGTGCAATGCAGTGTATGATACTAAAATGACAAAAACGTACTGCAGCACTAGTATGACTGATACCAAAGAGGCCAATTAGGGTTGTTGAATAATGAGTCAGAACAGTTTATTTAATAGTTAAGAACAGCTTGAGTCTCTGGATATAACTTAACATATGTTAATATTAATGTCCTCTTCTGTTTCCCTTTGTTCTAAGACCCTGCGTTACTTGGCTGAGTTGTCTCCCAACATCTCCCTCATGAAGAATGAACTGGGTATGATGGTGAGCTTGGAAAATCTAATAGAGAGGTGAGGACATGAGGACATTTTTTTTTGTATTCTCTTGGTGACTCATGTTGATGTGTATTTATAGTTACAACTTCTTACTACACTGATTGCTAACTGGTTGAAATAATATATTTTCCAAGATTTGTTTTTTATTAATAGCATGATGTAGTGCAGAGGACAGTACAATAGTAATTGCAAGTACTTGAGATCCATATAGATGATATTCTTTCTCCAAACAGAGAGGGGCTCTCTGTTGATATCAAGGCCTTGGCTAAAGAGGTATATGACATTCTGCGCGCACCTCCTCAGCCTGTGCACTGCACACCTCAGAGGAAGAAATCCCAGTTTTTCATTAACTCCTCCAACAGAAAGGCCAAGTCTGTCACTCTGCACATCCAGGGACTGGACAGCACTGTGAGGCTGAACACACACACACACACACACACACACACACAGCCAGCAGATTCATATTTATGTCATACTTTACACTAGTCTATAATAAACTCAAAATATAGACAAAACATGAACAACCGTTTTAGAATCACAGATTGAAGCATAATATTCCACAAACATTTTTTTTTTTTTTTTTTTTTTGGAGAATTGAATATCATGCAAACAAATGATGCAGATAAGTTTGACATGTCATAACTGCCAATCTGTTACTCTAACAATTCGTGTGTTTTATCCAGGACCAGCGAGGCTTGTGTGAGGAAGCTCTTCTTAAGGTCAGAGGAGTCATCAGCTTTACTTTCCAAATGGCCTCTAAGAGATGCACCGTCCGCATTCGCTCAGACCTGCCTACTGAGGTAACGCACAAAAACAATGAACGGGCTGCTTAAATTATTTAAATTGTATGTTCTACCTGCAGTATTAGTGTTTTTTTTTTTTGTTTGTTTTGTTTCTTTTGAATTGTCAGAGCAGTTTCGATACACTATTGTACAAGGATCTGGTGTAAGAAAATGATTAATCTGTTCTGATTTCTATTAATTAATCCCATTGACCACCTTCCTTGATGCTTTATTGACAGAGTCTGGCCTCAGCCATCGCTGCCACAAAGGTATTGTCAGCCCAACAGGTGGTAAGGAATGAGGCAGGAGAAGAGGTGAGCTACTGAGTTATATTTTAGGCAGAGAATACATGTTAAGAGTTGGAATTAAAAAAAAAAAAAAATCTCCTTCTGTAATGTGTTCTTTAGGTTTTTATTCCTCTGAACTCTTCTGGGCTGGAGGTGCAGCAAAATGCAGCCATACCAGATTACCTTCCGGAGGATAACAGCCCAGAGAAGGAGTCTGACCGTGCAGTTTCCCGAACCACAGCAAAGGAAGATTCCAGCGGAAGTTGGCTCAGTGCTGCCGCTGGTTTTCTCAGCAAAACCTTTTACTGGTGAAACTGGAGCTCTTTGATGGAACCTACGAAGCTGAAGGTTCCCTGATAACCAGACTCAGCGTTGTGATAAGAGTCCTCACTAGTGTTGCGTATTGGAAGGGCCGTTACTCTTAGCACAACAGTATGTTACATTCTGGGTTTCCAAGAACTCGACTGGCGTGCCATCTTTCCTGTGGACACCTACAAGTCAACATGCTCAAAAGCACTTCTAAGATCTGGTTCTACTTCTTGAGTTGAACACTTGAACAAAAATCTGAAAGTACAGAATGCTGATTTCTATCCTCTGTTCCAGGAAATGTAAATATTTTCTTTGTCAAATCTGTTTTTCCATGCTGACCTGTCCATTTCCTGTCTGGTTTTTTTTTTTTTTTTTTTTTTTTTTTTTGTAAATGCCAGATTTTCCAACTTTTCTGCAGTTGGAAATGCATTTTTCCTCTACATCCTGCTGTACTATTTGGATTGTTGGTAGTTGGTTTGCTCTAAAATAAATCAACTAAATGTGCTATTTCTATTGGTTATTCTCTCAAAACTCTATCTTGGATTTAAAAAAAAAAAAAAAATGAAGAACAAAATCACAGCAAAGCCACAATAGGATCAGTCAGAAAATGAATCAGACAAGTTTTTTACATTTATTAACTCATTAACTCGCCGTACAGTACAGGTGGGACAGTTAGGAAATTTGTTGTACACTGGTTCAAATAATGTTTCCTGTGGTTTTCATTTAAGTAAAGGGGTTGTTAGTTTTCAAAGCTTTGTGGTCAGTCTTACCAAAATATATTGTATTTTATACACAATTCATAGGATATAACCTTTAAATATTTAACCTCTTCCACTTTTATAAAGAGAGGTGAAAATGTAATAGTTCTAATGTTAAAGCAGTTTGTAACCCAGATAAACCTAGTTACAACTGGTATTATATTAAGCTACATTACAGATAATCCTTCTGAAATGTTCTTCCATTTCGGTGGTACCATAGTTTATCAAAAAATTAAGTGCAAATCTTTGAGAACCAAATGCTCGTGCTAATGCAAGCTTTTTCCAGATGAAAAAAATCTTAAGATAATTGTTGGGTTACATATACTTTTTTTGTGTACTTCACAAACAGCTATGTGAAGGACTAGATTTAATTTTTTCTTTTTTTTGTAAGCTATATAGCATGAATGACAAACTGATTTCACATTTCTTCATCCAGGATGTCAGACTTCATGCTGGAGCTGTGAGTGTGGGCACTGACCTGAGTTCTGTTATTTCTATGATGTGATAAGGCAAAGGAACATCAAAAATAGCAGCAATTATTCTTAATCCTTACTCAAAAAAAAAAAAAAAAAAAAAAAATCAAATCAGTGTATTTCAGTATTAACTACAATTTCAACAGTTTTCTAGTTCAATATCTTGCACTTGGTTTGTCAAAACAAAGTACCAGCCTCCAACACGCTCGCCGGCTCAGCGAGAAAGTGACAGAACGCAGGATTCACTTTTAACAGTCGTGTTAATGACATCCTACTTAGGAAAAGGGACAAGATCTTAAATTAAAGCAGATATCTGGACATCAACCAAAATAAGAGGACAGAATGATGAAGAAAAAATGAATCACATTATCTGTACAGCAATTAAATAAAACTAAACAGAAATCAGTAGTTTACACCCTAATTTTCAGTTTTAAGAGAAGATTTAAACTCTGAACCCTCTGCCACCGCAATAATAAACTCTAGTTTTAAACACTGTAGAAATAGCAAAATATGACTTGTGACAGCATGACTTTCCAAGTCTTGTAGTCATGTTTGTGCCCTGATATTTCAAAGCTATGTGTGTGTCTAAACCTCAGAATTATTTGGTTGCACTGAAAGAGGGCAAACACATTAATGAAACCTTCTAATTCTGAGGTCAATCTTTGAATTCCAGCCATGTCATTGCTGATTTTGTTAATCAACTACAGGAATGAAAAACTATTCAAGTACTGTATCCTGACTAAGACTTTACAGCAGATCTTAGTTTACAGTCTCTGTCTCATACACACAAACACACGCCATGAGAGTGATTAGATGGAAATAGGCAGTCTTCATGCTCCTTTCAGGACACATTGATTTCAGAAATGGGAAGGTGGGATTTATACCAGAACAGCAATCAGATCAACCAAGCATAATCCTGGTAAGAGACAGAATTTATTACCCAGAGAGCTGGTTGAAGGAAAACTAACTTCTCTCTGGAGATACTTAGGGAGTTCTTTGGAGACGCCATCTTTGGGAAATGGCCATGGTGCTCTGCCATGATAAAGGGTGCAGGAGGGTTAGAAAACAGACCTCTGGAAGGGTCTGGTCACGACGCTTCAAGTCCTTCCTTTGTGACAACCTGGCAGAGCTGTTTTCCTCCATCTCTCTCTCTCCCCGGCTCGCTGGTGTGTGGCATCACATTCTGCCATCATCAGGCAACATCTACACATACACAAACATGAAAACAAAGAAAAACATCCGTCATTGTGAAGATTAATGCCTTCTTCAAATGGTGGCAACCTTATAAGGTCAATGATGAGATGGGGATTATAGACTACGATATCAAGTTTGATGCATGTCAGTAAGCCATACATTTCTTGGCAGAATTTGTCACAGGCTGTCCTTTTGTCACAAGAGTGCTAAGTTGGCTGGCAGAGAACGTGTCTCATACTGCAATCTAGGACCACCATATTGGACTTGCGACCAAAGCTTTCGTCATAGCTCCCTCACAATTCTTAACTTTTATCTTCAGCAAGTCTGCCAAATTTAAGACCCTCTTTAAAAAAGGACTGTTTTTATATAACATTACTTAGGCTCTCTAATGGTATTCACCAAGTTTGTCAATCTTCTCTTGCTGGTGTGAACAATGAGCTGTATTGTATGTTCCTCAGGAGAAAAGCACCTATCATGCCATAAATGTAAATTCATCCAGTCACCTAGGTCATATGACAATGGGGATACAGTGTGCAAATTTAAGAGAAGGAAGAGGAAGAAAGGGTGGATGAAGAGAGGCGGAGATAGGAATATACATACTCATACTGCAAAAAAGTTTTACAACAACAGAAATATAAATATATTACAGTAGTATTGTGTCACAGATTATATTAATAGGTGAAAATCACCAGGAGATAGGCAACTGAAAGTTGCGTGAACAATCCTAGATATGGTGTTAACAGGTCAACAGATGATGATTGTGAAAAATCTTTGCTATCCCTGACGTCTCACCTTGCTGGAATCAGAAATATTAGCTGTTGTTATATCATATAGCTAGTATGTGATGCCTTTATATTCACTTTTCAATGATAAACACCTGTTTCCTGCTGAGCTGATATATCCTCCATTCCACTCAGAGGCTTTAGGAGACCATTCTCCCTGAAGGCTATGACAGGAACTCTCTCCTCCTGCTGCTGCTCCTCCTCTTCTCCCTCAGGTGGACACAAACGGGAATGTGAAGGCAGTGCAATCACCTCTTCAAACTCCCTGTTCTCCCTGAGAAACGGAGACACGAGGAAAACAAGGTGAGCTTCCAGCGTCAGAGAGAGCTCAATAGTTCCGTTCATTAAGTCGTTAGTGTAACCGTGCCTCTGGTCCGGATGGGTCAGCGCTGCGGTGATGGCGTTTGGGGTGGGATCAGGTTTGGGGTTGGAGGCTTGGTGGATGTTGCCGTTGCTGTGGTGAGTCAGAGCCACACTCACAGGAGACGTGGCAGGGTCTGCTGGTGGTGTCAGCAAAATCAAAGCGGAAGGCATTTTAAGGTACAAACAGCATCAGGCACAATAACACAGATTTAACCATCTTGGTCAGCAATGACTTTTTTTTTTTCAGTCAGTGGAAATAAAATTACCTGCACCGTCTCCATTCCTGTTAGGAGCAACTTTCTAGAAATGGAAGAGAGAAAAACAGAATGAACACAAAAGAAAAACCAGTATTTTTGTAGTAAGAAACTTTAAACTAAATTGCACCACGCTTTCTTCTGGCCTATACCTTCTCTGCTGCGTCAGAGCGTCTTGTCCTCTTCATGATCTCCTCCAGACGCTGGTGGTGAAGAGAGAATAAAGGTGGTTTTAGATATTCTGTATCACATAAGAAATACAGCAGGTTCATGTGTGTCGACTTGTTACCTTCTTTCTCTCCAAGCGTTCAGCCTCCTCTTTCTGGAAGTGTTTCTCTCTCTCTTGCTTCAGTCGCTCTGCCTCCTCTCTCTGTCGAGACTCTTCCTCCTCTCTCTAAAACACAGTTTAATTTTATTGTAAGATATTTGACGTGCCAACAGCAGAACTGGTGCTCATGTTGAGTTAGATTAGTTCTACATGTATATTCAGTGTGTATTCTCTCACTGACCTGTTTCTGGAGTCTCGCTGCTTCCTCTCTCTCTTTCTCAAGTCTCTCTTCCTCTGCTTTTCTCTCCTCCTCCTCCCTCCTTCTCCTTTCCTCCTCCTCCCTCTTTCTACTCTCCTCCGCCTGGCGTTGGGCCTCCTCTTCTCGCCTCGCTCGCTCCTCAGCCTTACGGCGAGCCATCTCCTCTTTGGCAAGTCTGCAGAGACAAAAGCAAACAGACTGTTGCAGTCAAGAGTGCACACACATTGAGGTATAAACACAAACATGCACACTCTCAGTCACTTACACAGTAACGTGACACACACACACACACACACACACACACACAGTACAGCGTACCTCGCCTGCTCCTCCTGTAGCCTGCGCTGCTCCTCCTCTTTCTCCCTTTGCTCACGGGCCAGACGGCGTTTCTCAGCGAGGATACGACTTGCCTCCTCTGGATCTGTGGTTCCTGCTGAAGGCTTGTGTGATGGGGAACTGTTTACAGATGCTAGAAGGCACCAAAATCAAGATATCATGGATACTTTCACACCTGAATACAATCTGCAGTGCATTCTGGGTAATAACATGAAGTGTGAAGGTGGTTGGGTGTTTGTAACTGACCATTGGTTGCTGCTGGTGGTAATGGTGGTGCCTCCTCAATACTGCTCTTGTGGTTCTGACCTAGCGGTTGAGGTCGAGGCTGTGGAGGACTGAGGACCTGCTCTTCCTCCTCTCTTTGGGCTCTGGGTGGGTGGAGGATCTCTGCTATGATCCTGACAGGACGGAGGTTCCCAGGGTCCTCTGCCCCCGGAGACTTGAGCAGCTTTGGAGTTGAGGGGCGTCCTGCTGTTTTCTGTGGCGGTCTGGGCACAATAAGAAAAGCATTTTAAACATTTTTTCAATTAACTTGAAAAAAACAGTGACTTCTACTAAAAATAGTCAAATAGTTGCACCTTATTCCTATTCCCCAATAATCTGTCACAAATCTATTTATACTCCTCATGAGCCAGCTTCCATGGGAATGTTTCTTATACCTGCCAGGGGAGGGCGCTGTTACTCTGCTCGTCTTCTTTCCTGGAGAAGAAGAGCGCTTTTTTGGGGGCAAACTCAGAGTGGGAGCCAGTGGGAGAGACAGGTTGCTCCATGACTTCCTGACAAACTCACAGTCTTTCCACTGTTGATCCCAGAGAAGGAGGCAAAAAGGCATGGAGATGGAGGGTGTTGTGGAATGAGAGGGGCAGACACATCAAAAATCAAATAATGGACAGTTTTTTTTTTTTTAATTAATCATGATGCNTTTTTTTTTTTTTTTTTTTTTTTTTTTACAGCAGAAGAAAGTCATCTAAATAGTTCTTCAGCATAACAGCACAGTCAGTAACTATCTGGTACTAAACAGCAGCAGATGCTGATCAGTAACAAGATTAGACTCAGACTTCCTCTGATGGCCTGCTGCACTGTGTAACCCTGCTAGATTGCGACACCAGCATCACAAAAATGCCATAATCAAAACTGCACCCAACCTTCTTTAATTTATGAGCATTCATGCACAGATACACACAATAACAACATATATTACAGTAAACACGTTCAAAATCTTTTAAAGGCCATAAACAACCGCTCCTAATGTACACCCATACAGGTATTTTCACTTATTGTGCTTAATTAGAACTCTTCAGGACTGTGAAGGTGTGTACAGGCTGGTTGACATTTCTGTGGCTGTCCTGATAGGTTTACTGCATCCGGGACAAATTAAGCTGCAGTAACACCGATACTCATTCTCCATTCATTTCAGCTTAGAACGAGGCGAGATGTGTTCACTTCCAGTTGTAAACGGACATCGCATAGAGTTCTGATTCAGCTCTGTTGGGTAACACAGCAAAAGTCCTACCTGCATTTCACCACCAGGTGTCTCAGCTTGTAGTTCCCAATGTAATTAAAGGAGCATACCAGTGATTTTGCATGTTTGAGCCCCACAAATACAACCTGCATACATGTTACATTACTGCCAACCATTTTCCAGAACATACTACTGGAGCTATACATCCTACCTTCCAGACAGCCATTGATTTAAGTTCATTTCAGCACTCTATTAAAATCAACTTATAGAAACTTGAAAGGTGCTGAGACGAGTAATCCATCATAGCAACCCAAGCGTTGTCATTTTTTGTTTTTTACTTAATTTAAGTGGTCCAACATGGAGCTGCAGGGAAGACAATGTATGGCTCCACCAAAAAATACAGTCGCAGGATAAGGCAATTTTTACCGAGAAATTAAAAACGACCATGCCTACTTCTACATTCAGACAAAAGTGTTAACAGACAAAAAAACTTAAATTTTGAGGTGGGTGTATATTGTAAATTTGAGTTTGAAAGATTTAGAGATTTGGCAAAATAACACAAAAACCAAATTCCGTTTTTATGTTTTTGAAAATGGCTGTCAGTAACGAAACGTGTATGCGGGTAGCATTTATTGGACTCAAACATGCAAAATCACCAGTTTGGTCCTTTATCATAATTCTGCAGTCATTCAGCCAAACGCAGGTGCTGTTTGATGACATCACCTACCTGTGCGGATCCAGTGGTTTTCCTGCGGGTGGCGGAGGAGGAGGCCGTCTCCTTGCTAAGGCTCCTTTCCTGGCTGCGGCAATGAGGAAGCGGCTGCGCCTGCAAAGTCTTGAAGGACATGGAGCCCATGGGGTGGCAGGACACTGAGCGAGGACACACAGGCATGGCTACAGTGATGTACGCGGTGGGAGTTTGGAGTGTTTTGAGGAGGGTGGGGTCAGGGGAGTGTGAGGATGTGCGGGATACCAGCAAGGGTTTGATAAATGAGAACACGGAATGAAAGATCAGCAGAGAGGGGAAGGAATGAGGACAATGTCAGATAAATAATACATGGAAGGAGAAAGTGGTGAGGTTTGGGGAGAGCGGCGGAAGATTGATAGGGATGAAAAAAAGTTTGACAGAAACAGAAGAGAAAGCGTGCGTTAGTACTACTGATTGGAAGCACAACTGCTGACAAGCTGCAACCACCACTTGAGCACTGCACGTCAAAGAATAAGATCATCAACTTATATCGTGTGCTTTGACGAGAATTACAGTTTAGCTGAGGTGATTTACTGGGGATTAGTTTAGGGATTAAAAGAAAATTAATAAATATGGAAGAAAAATAAGGTCATAAAGACCTGAATTTAAATCAACACTGAATTTTAAGCCACAAATTCAGATCTCAAAATCCAAGTTGCATATATTCAAAATGCAATATTCAGGTTGCTCAAATTCAGTTTGAAAAAAATTCAGATTGAGAAAATTTGGTTTGAAAAAAATTCAGATTGAAAAAATTCAGTATGAAAAAAATTCTGATCGAAAACTGAACTCAACTGATAGGCCAAAAAGCAGGATCAATTGCAACCCGATTTGATTGGTATTCTGGATGCTCTACTTGAATTTTTTCAGTCTGAATATTTTCAGTCCGAATGTTTTCCATCTGAATTTTTTTCAATCAAAATTTTTTCCATCAACATTTTTTCAAACTGAATCTTTTCAATCTGAATTTGAGCAACCTGAATATTGCATTTTAAATATTCGCAACTTGAATTTTGAGATCTGAATTTGTGGCTTTAAATTCAGTGTTGATTTAAATTCTTATCCTTATGACATTATTTCTCTTCTATATAAAATAATTAATAAACTATTCCATTCATTGATGTAAAAAAGCCCCAGTGTTGGAAGCATTTGTACAATGTTGGATGCATTCATACCGCTGATAATAGGAGACACATTAGACCTGACAACGCAGAGAAAACCAGCATGCAGCAAAATACATACATACATACAAACAAGAAGAAGTTCACCCAAGTTCACCCTATGGCCAGAGACAGCCAGAGTAAAAAGACAGGGCTGCATGTGTGTGTGTAACAGTGTCTGTGTCATTGTGAGTTCATTTGTGTGTGTGTGCATGAAAGAAGACAAGTTTTCTTGAAGCAACAGAAGCAGGTGAAAATAGACCAGAGTTACTGCGCAAAACCAAAATGCTGTTAAATGGCAAAAATGTTTCACCGTTCACATAATTTCAACAACATCCATGCTAAAGCATAATTCATTACCTACTTACATGCATTTAATGTATTGAATAAATTGAAATGAATTGCAAATCTGTGTTTAATACAGATTAATGCAATTATTAATCACATCGAAAATTCTATGAAAAGCATTTTATGATATTTAACTGCAGGAAAATTAATTCAGTAATCCTGTAGTCCACAAATTAAGCTTAAACTGAGAAAATCTGTTCACAGTCATGAATTAGTTTATTCTAGAGCAGCTCTGCAATATATTTATCTTTGAACAGTATATCCCTTTCTGCACAGGGCCTCATAATATACACTAAAATGCAAACACACACACACACACTAATCATCTTAAGTCGCTGTTGCTGTGGCAACAACGGGTGGAGGCAGGGCAGGGTACCAATAGGGGAAATGTTCCTTAATAGCTTACTTGCTTTGTGGTGTGTGTGTGTGTGTGCGTGTGTGTGTGTTCAGTGCCTGATACGTGTCCGGTGATGGAAGTTTTAGACGTTGTAATGCTTTAAGTCTGGCCAAATCTGATTAATATTCAAAGTTGTTCTGGTTAAGAGATCCAAATACAAACAGCATAAATACTTGTAGTAGGAGGAACTGTGAATCCGAGTTTGTGTCTATTCTTAAAGGACCATACCACCCATTTTGCATGTTTGAGCCTAATATATTCAATTTTCATGCACGTAAGGTTACTGACAACATTTCCCAAAGGATAAAACCACATTTCAGCTTTCCTGATATTTTGCAAAATCTCTTAATTTTTGAAAATCAAATATCCAAGCAATACACCAACCTTAAAAAAAAAATTTGATGTTTCACCTGCTAATAGTTGCACAAAATTATGAAGTCACGGTCAAAATTTTTCGATAAACACAGGTTTTCTTTTGGGACTATACAGTATTCCCCAATGGAGACATACATTCACTCCGTGCTTTTTATTGCGCTTAAACGCTAAAATTATGAAACTTCGAAAAAACCTGAATGTACTTGTTGTTCACAATAATGGATTACCTTTCCTAAGAACGTTTTAAGTATCAACAAGTTGAATTTAATAGCGTACCAGAATGAACTGAAACCAGTGGTGATCTGGAAGGTAGGAAAAAAATGTTTAATTCACCATTCCAGTAGCATGCTTTGGAAAATGATTGTCAGTAACCTTACGTGTATGAAAATTGAATATATTAGGCTCAAACATGCAAAACGGGTTGTATGGTCCTTTAACCATTTGTTGTTTTACTCAGCTTGCTGTCTGTAGCAGCCTGGAGGGCTCTTTTATACCTGATGAGTGGATGTTACCTGTTTGCTCTCCAGACAGACTCATGGCACTGCGGCTACGAGCCAGGTAGGAGTGTGTTGGCTGCTGCAGGCGGTTAACCACATTGCTTTCCCATGACGACAACGGAAGACGGCGCAAGCCTGAAAACACACACATGCATACATACAGATTAACTGTACAAAACATGTAAAACTATCAACCAGCCACTAATTAGGACAAGCAGATTATGACATTGTCACCCCTTGCCTCCCTTGCAGAGTAGTGTAAAAGTTGTAACCATGCACATGCTGCGCTGTTACACCTGCATGCATTTTAATTATGACAGGAAGCAAACATCCTGGAGTTAAAAACCAAGCGCAAACACAGGAAGGAGCACATTCAAATAAACAGAATATTACCTCAACTTTACTCTGCCCTACCTCATGCTTTACATAACTATGCAATGCATGAATTGAGCTGGCAATAATTACTGAAGTTTACGCTTATTTGCAAGTAAGTTCAAATACTTGACCATGCAGAGCTCTTACTGTACCACCTGGGATGAAATACTGCAGTATTGTGCATAATGTTTAAGTAGCTTGTCAAGCAAAATAATGCAAGTATAGATTGATCTTCATGATAACCTGATTTAGTATTTGACATTTTGGAAGAAAGAGGGTTTGTTTATCAGCCAAACATGCAGCATTGGTTGCTCTGATAACGAAGCAGAGTGCCGGGTTGCGGATTTTAAGTTGAGAGAGAAAGACACAACTGGGCTGGAAACTGTAGAAAGAAATCTCTAACCTATGATACATTATTCTGGTCCCATAGTTCCCATAGTTCATGTTTTGACCAATCAATAGTATGATAATAAGTGGTTGTATCTGTATAGCTGTGTGTATACATTTATGTTATGTCTCTGATTATGTGTATGTCTGAGGGTTAAAACGTAGGTGTCTCTTTTTCCGCCAGGATCAAAACAGCATGCAGTGTGAGTGTTCCCACAAAAACAAAAAGATTATCCTACAAAGGATTAGAGAAAGGGGTCACGCTTGAGTGGAAAAAAAAAAAAAATCTTGATCCATGTGACAAAACACACACAAGTGCATGCATGCGCACGTGCATCCAGACATTGGAACTGATAATTGTTTCTCCAATTCAGGATCATATTCAACCAAGTCAGAGAGAATGTTACCATTTGAAAGTGAAAAATGTTAAAATTGATTGAGTCCGAAAGTCAATCGATCATATTTTTTCTTTGTGCCACTAGGTAAATATGCAGGAAAGTTAGAATTTCTCAACAGTTTCCAACCCGTGATGTGTTCGGCTTGCAGCATTATGTGTAGTGTGTAATTTGAGGGACCAAATTGCCAACATTTCCCAAAAAACACCTGTGTTTTTGTGGTGGGTGGTCTTTCCCTGGTGTAGGCGGAGTTTGGACTGAGCTTTGCTAATGACTGGAGTAGAGGCTGTTCTCATCTTTAAGGCTGTCAGCAACATGTGAACATCGAAGAAAACATAACTTACAAGACACTCCATACAACTGTTGATCTCATTTACAAAATAAAAGGAAAACAATTAGAGCTAAAGAAATTGTCACAAAAATCCATTCTATAAAATACACAAAAGACAAAATATGCAGCCAAATGCAAACCAACACCAGGCAATGATGGTGTTTGTTTATAACACCCATTTTACCTCGGTCTGGGGAGTGTAAGAGCGTGGCAGAGGATGAGGAGAGGCGTTTGGTAATGACTGGATCCGTATGTTTGGATAAATTCATTGTGGACACTGACCGTCTGTCAGGATCTACAAACACACAAGCAAACAACACAATAAAATTAATTAACAGCGTATTATTTAAACGAAGTTAAAGAAAGAGAAAGAGGGAAAAGAAAGAATGTTGGAGCTAGCATCTTCTCTTTAAAGTCTACAAGTTTTGGTTAAACTGGGTTAGATAAGGGAAAAAATAGCAGTATGTTGCTAAATGGGAGGAAAGATTAGAAAAGCAGTTAGAACTTAATGGAACTTGTGTCATCTATGGTTTAAAAAAACAAATTTAAGCCACACACAGGACGCTAAATGCATTGACAGTCGCCTACATTTACAATGCTAAAGTCAGTATTCTAATGCTAGCTGGCACAATGCTACAATATTCACATTGGGAGGTCATTCCATATCTGAAAGCACTCTGCATGTGCTCCAGCCCAGCAAGGTCGAGCGGATAGAGGAAAGCCGACTCGACAAAACCTGGACCAGGAGGACAATGACAGACAAGAAGAGCAGAGGGAGAGGGAAAGAGAAAGAGAAAGAGAGAGAGAGAGAGAGAGAGAGAGGTTGAATTTGACAGTAAGAGAGAGAGAGAGAGAGAGAGAGAGGCAGAGGGGGTGTGAGTCAGCATTAACAACAGAGAGCAGTGAAACTGAAAATCCAAACACAAACAAAGTCAAACAATGCCTGCAAACAGAGGCAGGCAGACATATTTATCAAAAAGACACAATCAGACATCAGAGAGGTGAGCTGAGAATAATCCATAAACCTGAAAGCACTGAGACACCATGATAGCACATTTGTGTTGATAATGAGTGAGTGGATAATAGCCTTAGTTTGTGTGTTTTGGCAGGTACTGTGTGTAACTGTGTGGTGTGGCCACGTACCGGCTTGTGTGCTGGGAGCGTTTGTGTGCAGTGCTCCTCCCCAAGACCAGCGGTTGGCCTTTTGTCTGGGTTTCTGGCTCCTCTCCTGAGTGCGACGTATCACCGCCTCATAACGAGCCTGCAGCCACAACCACATCAGTGTCAACACCCCATCTGAAGAAAATGAGCTCAAAACCAGTCACATCATTAATGAAATCAACAAAAGCAGAAACAGTACTTTAATGTGTGGTCCAAACTTTACAATTAAAGGACCATACCAACCATTTTGCATGTTTGAGCCTAATATATTCAAGTTTCATACACATAAGGTTACTGACAATCATTTCCCAAAGGATAAAACCATATTTCAGCTTTCCTGATNTTCATACACATAAGGTTACTGACAATCATTTCCCAAAGGATAAAACCATATTTCAGCTTTCCTGATCATTTGCAAAATCTCTTAAACTTTCAAAATCAAATATTAAAGCGATATACCCACCTTAAAAATCGATGTTTCGCCTGCTAATAGTTACACAGCCTTACGAAGTCACGGTCTTTTAAATTTTTCGATAAATGCAGGTCTTCTTTTGGGACTAAATTCCCCGGTGGAGACATACATTCACTCTGCACTTTTTGTTGCGCTTAAACGCTAAAATTACATAACTTTGAAAAAAAACCTGAACACATGTTCGCGATGATGGATTACCTATCCCAAGAACGTTTCAAGTATCAACAAGTTGATTTTAATAGCATATCAGAATGAACTGATACCAATGGCGGTCTGGAAGGTAGGAAAAACATTTTTAATTCACCGTTCCAAGTAGTATGCTTTGGGAAATGGTTGTCAGTAATGTTACGTGTATGAAAATTGAATATATCAGGCTCAAACAGGACCAGTATGGTCCTTTAATGCTGCTCTGCTCTCTCTTGCAGAAGAGATTTTTAGTCTTGCAAGTTTATTTTTAAATAAACTTGCAATAGACAATTTATAGATAAGTAAAGGTTAAATAAAAAACATAACATTACCATGTGAAGTCTATCGATATTAATAACTTTAATAATACTTATGTGTTGGATATTTACGATAGTATAGTAATCATCTATCAAAGTATGATAAAGGCCACATTAAAAAGTAACCAAAGTCATCATACACTAACAGATTCACTAACAGCTACTTCAGCTGTATTTGGAGTATCAAGCAGCAACAGCCATGACTGAGTGGTAAGAACAATGTGGATGAGACTTAAAGGACCATACTGATGATTTTGTATGTTTAATCATAAATGTGTAGCTAGACACACTACATCCATGTTTTTGTCCAGATCTTTTTCCAGATTTTTTCCAGATATGTGTGTGAACAAACTGGTAATTACTTTGCAGAAAGGAGATAGTAACTGAGTTCAAACTCCAACTGACTAACAGAAGGAGCACAGAGCATGGCTCACTAACTGCAGATATTTATTAGCCTCTTCATGAAGATTATTTTTAAAGGATAGATGCTGTTATAACACTAAGAGGATAATTATGTTTCACTCAGGTTTTGTAATAAGAATCATACATGTGCGTGTCTGTGTGTGTATGTGAAGAGTGAATATTTGGGGATGTGCAACACCTTGTCCTCCTCTAGTTTCTGCCGTCGTTTCTCCTCTACAGCGGCCCTCCTCTTGTCCTCCTTTATTCTCTGATCCTCCAGCTTTCTCCTCCTCTCCTCCAGGTGCTTCTCATAGTATTGCTTGGCTCGCTCTTCACGTGCCTGCCACTGGGCCTCCTTGATAGCTGAAGTGATGCAAACACACACACACAGTTTCTAACGACTTAGTGCAGGTGTAAAAATGACATGTTTTTTTTCTCACTGAGTGTATAGACAAGTATTGACACATGAAAAAAAAAAAATCATACATGTGTACATGCACAAATACACATGCCACATGGATGCGCACACACAGGCTTATAACTGCAGTGTGACAGGTCAGCTGGAGGTCATGTGAGCCTTAGCTCTCACAAAGCAAAGTTCTGAGCTAGAATAACCACTGCTAAATACTAAGAACACAAACACACAAGACACACACTTTACTTCAACAATTAAACCATATCAAACCATGCAGCATGAAACAATCTTCAGATAACATCAGTTGCTGTGTGGCCCTCACACACTCATACAAACACACATATTCACAACACTAGCCTCCCTAAATCCTGTCCAAATGACCGATTATGTAACTTGGGTGCCATGGCAACAGGGGTGCTTGATCTGAGCCTGGACTTTATCGTTAGCAACAAAATTCAGTCACAATATGTTGCAGGGAAGATGAAAAGGAAAGCCTGGCATATATTTCAAGTCTTCTACAGACAAACCTTCACTCTTTCTCATATGGTTGCAGAATACACACCACTATGTTTCTCACGCTCCTCTCTGCGTTCACGGGCCAACCTCTGTCTTTCATCATTCTTGTTGAAGAGCAACGAGTCTGCAGCACAAACAGTTGGAAGATGATGCAGAGACAGAATAAAAGATGAGGGCAAAACTTTGTAAATGCAACCCTGATATATGTATAGAATTAAATCTGTGTATTCAAACATGTCTTACCTGTTTTGGTGGCAGCATTGTTGTTGGGGCTGTTGCTGATGATGGTGCGGTTGGGAATCAGCGTAGGGCTGGATGTCTGTCCGGAGCCTGAGGAGCTGGGGCGGGTGCCTGAAGACACTCTGCCATCCTCTGATTTATACAGGGAGTAAGACGCTTGAAAGAGACAAACAGACAAGTGTAAACAACTGAAAACTTTTCAAGAAAAAGGAAACAGAGAGGGACAGGAAAAGAGAGAAAGGAGATGACGAGCCTGCAACCACATCCGTCCACTGAAAGATCCATTGTCATCATCTCAGACAATTTGTGTGAGTAGCAGGATAATACGAGGCTGTAAAAAGGTTTTACTACCCAGTAAAACTACTTTGAGGAAACTCCATCCAGCAGCAGTTCCATGGGATGCCTCCTGCATGAGGAAGGAAACGTTGTGCTCTATTAATATAAATGCACACAAATAAAAATTCCCTCGACCATGCTTGAGTCTTGGCTGTTTCATAAATTGACTGCTAGCAATACAGTAGCATGCCTACTGGCAGGGCACAGCTAATAAAAGAAAAGAAGAGAAAAAGAAGAAAATAATTTGTGACAGAAAGAGATGAAATAAAAAGGACAAGAGAGGGGCAACTTCTCCAGCTGTAGTAGAACAGCAAGCACAGTCAGGTAAATTATATATTTAATGGCCTGTATTCCCTTAAATGTTCTTTCCCAGTGCAGTACTTGCTTCTAACTACAGTAGCTTAAAGCGAGGCTATTGATTAATGGTACTATTAAGCTCAGGGTGACTCAGCTCTTTCAGCTCAACTTCCTGGATACAGACACAGAACTAGAGCTCAATATTACACACAATCAGGTAAGTCTTTCCCAAAGGTGAAAAAATAAATAAATAAAATCACGCATTTGTGCTTTGTGTTGGGAAGGCAGCTTCAAAGCATGACAAACACAACGCTCCTGACAATCTGCTGCACCAAGATACATGGTCTCACAGAATAAATAGATGGGGGTGGGGGGGAATGGAATGAGAGAGTTACATCTCCACAGAGACCAATCTGTCCCAGAAACTCGAAGACAAAATTAACTCAGTCCCCCGACCCAGACTGAATTTAACAGAAATAGGTGGACTCTATCTGAAATAGCTCCATATACTAATTCTATTATCCAATTCTCCCTCAGTTTCTTTATCTCTTCAGTTGACTGTCATGTAAGCTCAGTTGATCAGTTTATGCTACCAGTGAAACAGAGGGGCAAAGTATAGATTTTCCCTGATATGAATGGATTGTCTGATACCTCGATGAATAAGCTGAAATGCCGTTTGCATTAAACATCAACTACATCATCCTTATTTTCTTCAAATGTCGTGTTATTTCTGACCTTAGGTATAGCACAATTCAGACACAAAGGTATCTCAAAGACGTCAAAACTAAGAGAAAGAAAAAGAAATTTAAAAAAAAATCTATAAAGCAACAAGTTTAAAGGTCATGTAGTTTGATAAAAATACTTGTCACTGGTTCTGTGAACAATACTACTCATGTCTACAGATTATCAAATCTAAAACGACATTCAACAACAAGCGTTCCAATTGAAGAATCACAAGCATTTCTCCTCTGAAAGTGCACCTCAGATATAAGAAAGAGAACTGTTCACATCATAATTACATAATTGCTTTTCTTAACTGCTTAAGGAGTTCCCTAAACATTGTTGCTTAAGCCACAGGTAGACATCTTGATGATGACTTAAAGCTTTGTTTGTATGGTTTATAATGTGACTTGCTGCATCTAAATGGTCCAAACTGACTCCACCCAACACAAAGGGATATTTTCACTCCCAAAAGACATGCTGGAGTCTGAACAAAGGAAAAGATATTGTATGTCATCATCTCTGGAACGTCTACAGTGGTGTGTATACAAATGTTAAACAAGCCTAGTTTGCCTCAGGTGAACCAGAACTGTAACTGGTTACATAATGGCTATTGTAATAACAATGAATGTTACTGGGCCACATTACAGTAAAGTCAAGTCAATTAAATTCTCCCTATAAAACTATTCTGTTTAAACACATTGGCTAATTAAGTGAGGCGTGCACTGTAACCAATTACTACAATTAACTACCGGAAATGTCCGGAAATATGTTAAGGTCCATAAAGGTAGAGAAAGGTGAAAACTGTAATCGCCATGCAGAAGTGATAAATGATTAAGTAAGCACAACTGTGAAAATGACATGAAATGACCCGTGTAGTCGCTCTATTAAAAAAAGAACCTTCCATGAGAGGTCACATGACTATCAATTTGCATCAAAGGCACGCACTCACACACATACACACCATGCCTAGTCTCTTTCACACACAAACACAGAATAAGGAGCTTTTTCCTGTAATTTATGTTAACATGTACTGAGTGATATAGTGGAGCTTCTGACGGCATGAATGGGCAGCTTCAGCGAGTAAGTGGTGACAGGCTAAGAGCAGAAACACTCGGCTTTTCCTCATTTTGACAGTTTCAACTGGGACAACTCACTGAAAAGAACTGGGAATGCTCTGAACCACACAACAAACCATTCCCTTCCTGAAGAAAAGTCTGGCACAGAAACGCAACAAGTCAAGAAGGAGTAACAAAGACAGATGGAGAGAGATGTTAACTATTTCTTATATTTATGAGAGAGTGAGAGTCAATAACGCTGTTGCTTATGCAATGATTAAATTGCTAGGATTTATCAGATGGGAACTGTGAGCTTATACTGGATCTATCTTTGCTCTGCACAGCCCAGCAAACAAATAAGCTGTGAAACTGAGGTCATCCTATATATAGTGGAGGTCAAAGGACAACCTGTGCCTTTGGGAAGGGGCAATGGACAAGGCTGTATGCAGATCAAGGCAGCCTATGGCCCTAGATTTCGTCTCAGCTAGCACTGAGCATCAGAGGAACGTCCCAAAGAAATAAAGGCTTATTGAGGGAGAATGCTGTGTAAAGTATAGAGATATGTACATATCGAGGAATAGGGAGTAATGAAATGGAAGTTGTGCCATCTAAATTATGCATTAGAAAAGGGTGTTCATAAGTACATCCCATACTTGGAAAAAAAAGTCTCAAACATAGCTACAGTATCCCAGCTTACATTTTCTCATTCTGTTGTCCCAGATATCCCAGGAAAGGAGCCAGAAGAAATAACATTTTTAAATGGAGGGGGTCTTTGGCAATCACTTTAGCTCTGTAGAGCTAGACAGTACACTTTTCACATGGGAAAAAAATGGCAGACACGCAACAAAAGTGAAGTGTCACACTTGGCTACGACTGCTGTAGAAAGCACTGGTCTGAACCGATCAGAAACTCTGACTGGTATTCTGTTTCCTCCCACAACTCATATCTGCCATGGAGGTCATTAAAAGAGAAGACCTTGAACTATATTGACATTTGCATGTCTAACAAGAACTGGCCAAAGTCAAACTGCCAAAGACACCACTATATACACGCCCCTCCACACACACTACCATTCTCTAATATATAACAATATAAAAATATTAATCAGAAAAATATGAACAAACTAATAAGCCACAGGCAGAATTATTTGTGTTCATTTTCCACTTTGTTAAATTTATGTTGCCTTTGTGATGAAATCCACAAACATCCTGAGACCAGACTTTACCTGGATTTCGGTTCATAATCCCAGGGATGTGATCCCACGATACCTGTTGAACCCCTGACTAGTGTCCCACTCTAACTAGTCAGATTGGCGGGCTGGAATTAAAACTCCTACTTTCTGGAAACATCCTACACAGAGGAAGATAAGCTCAAATCCAAAGTCCATGTTGCAGTAAGGGGATGGAGGAAAAAGCAGAAAGGATAAATGCCAGGCCGCAAGAAAAACTGTTTCCAGAGTAGGAGGGAAAGCAAGAAGAGAGAGAGAGAGAGAGAGAGAGAGAGAGAGAGAGAGAGAGAGATCAGCTTTGATCGTGTCACTGTTGTTGTTCACCGTGTGTGAGACAAGCTGTGGTGACTCTCCAACCCCCATCCTTTTGTCTGTATGTGTGTGTATGTATGCATGTGTGTTAGTGTGTGCAAAGAGACATAGGGAGAATGTGACTGTTTAATCTGCCCCTCCCTTCCTTGTTGCTGATTTGTGTATGTGTGCACTTGCTCCCCCCCCCCCCCCCCNCCCCCAATCTATGTGCATTCACTAGCAGTCAGATTAAATAGTGGGAGTTAGCGATTAGTGCTGTTGCTGTCCTGGCTAGTGGGTAGCAGGCTAGCTCCTGCCTCCCTGCAGCCTGAGAGGATTAGCCACCTCTAAAGCTAAACTAAATGCTAAGCTCAAGCTGGCAGAGAGGCAAGGGGGCAGGGGAGGATGGCTCCTTTCTGGCCTCTGGACAGGAATTCAAGTCAGGATGCCGGGTACCTGAGGGCAGGGAGCTGCTTCATCCGACACTAACCATCATGTAATCACGCAGTGCAAGTAAAAGTTTCAGGCTCGGATGATGTGTGGAACGCCTGTTCTTCTATCAATCGCTCATGCTGTCACGTGCCTCAAAGTTCTCTCTCATCCCTCTATAGGAATTATGGAAGAAGCTACATACAACACCACATCATTAAAAATGTTAAACCTCTGTCCCCTCAATCAGCCAAACTACTGAAGTCAATGCAGCCATCCTTTGCCAAATACTCAACTTCTGACAACTGAACCACATCTTACAGGTTCAAAAAGACACTCAATTTGTCCATCACTTCTGGTTGACATATGGTTGAGTAATTCATGACTGAATCTTCATTTTGGAGAAAACTATTTGCACTACAGTAAGAAACAGGCTAACACTATTACTTGGCATCACTATCATCTATACAATATCAGGTTTACTCACTATTTAGTCTATTCCATGCTTATGATCGACACTGGTGCACATCTAGGCACCCCTGGCTTTTGTGAAACAAAGAATAACAGCATCTGAAGTTTTAAAGTAGTGCTAAACAGCGCAGCAGCAGCCATATGATACTCTGACATCACACTTTCCACAGGAGACTGCAATCATCTCTTCATTTTCTTTTCTTTCCATCTATTCCTTTCTATTATTTATGGCCTAACTGAGCTACACATGAATACTTGCCCCCTGCAAAACCCTTAGCATCAGAATAGTAGTCACGTATAACACCAAGAGGAAATTCTCACTCATCAGCCCTACTTCTTGTAAGCATTTCTAATGTAGCTGTTGCAGAAATGGGATACCTCAGGATTGAGTATGACTTAAAAGAATCAGCAAAAACCATAAAAACTTAATTGTCACATCAATATTTCATCATTCTCCATTCTACCTATGTCAAAGATCAAACCATCCTTAGTCAGTGTTTGTCAGAGAATATAAACTTTGTGGGAGCAACAGAAGAGAGAACAAAGAAAGGCAGAAAGCCCCCAGTATTATCAGTATAAGAAGTAGAACATTCATCGTAAAAAGACACAAGGCTCAAGATGCAGTGATTCACTCTTTTGGTGTTCAGGGCCTCCAAGGCGAACTCTGTCTTTTGTGTTTTCTGCTTGTTACCTCCCCCTAACAATAATTGGTCCAAATATTGCATGGCTGATTGCATCACCATTGAGGGGTCAGTGGGCAGAGCTCAACTTTTGTTTTGATTTATGTACTACTACCTGTGCTGTTGGAGCAACATGTCTAAGCGCCACATTTGTCGAAGATGTCAGTTCTCCGCCTACTGTGATTTGGCAGATGAACGTATCATTTCTTTCTCCATTTTCTTCTGTAATGTGTATGTGGGTAGTATTTATCGGGCTCAAACAGACAAAATTGTCAGTGTGGTCCTTTAAGGAGGGTCAAAGATGTGGGCTAAAAAAAGAAATGAGCAATCTACCTACTACAGAGTTCATACAAAATAAAGAAATTGGTGCTTTGGTCCAAACGAAAAGTCTAAGAACTTTCAGCTTCACTTTGTAGCGCTGCCTTATCCAGAACACCTTGCCCATCGCTTTTCAAGTCTTCAGACTCTGCTCTGAAGTCAAAGATAAAAGACTCTCCCCCAAAATACAACGGTACCCCAGCCCACCTCAGCACTCAATGACATGTGGCAAGACAAATAAAAGCTAAGGAAGCAAATCATTTACATGAAAAAGCCCAAACAGCAGCAAAACAAGTAAAACTGAGTTAATGTGTTGCAGCCAGACTACGCTGTCCTGCTGAGTGACTGCTGTGCTTACTCACACACCCACACACACACACAGGTTAAGTGCACCGCACCGTCACTCTCATCTGCTGCCCTTGTGCTGACCCAATCTTGCCATGTCAGCTGGGTTCTGCCTGCGTGCAAAAACACACACACACACACACACACACACACACACACTCAGCTTACTCATCTGTCAGCCACCTGCCTCTGCTTGATGCATTTAGAAAAAAAAGTACTTAATAAATAAGTACACAAACACAAAAAATAGACATAATCACAGTTTAGAATCCTTTTCTTTACTATCCAACTTTAGACATGCATTCATTCACAATCATATAATCAAAATGCCTACACAAACATTTCATGAAAATTTTAACGGTTACTGACAATTAGCTAATAATATCCCCCCATCTCTCTCTTACACACACAAAGTGCTAAACAGTTCAAATGCGTAAAACATCACAAATTACCTACCAAAGCGTACACATTCATTACACCCTCCACCCCACACCTAAATCCCTAGTTTTCCTTTCTCCTTTCCCTTCATACCTCTTTTCTTCTTCCTGCATGCCTCTTTGCGTCTCTGTCCCTCCTCCTCCTCTGTGATGGTGAAGAGGGCAGGGATGGCTGAACGGCTGCCTCCCTTCCTCAGCCTCCACTTGCCCCGTGAGCTTCCATCTCCATCTCCTCCTTGCCTTTTGCTATCTGGCATTGCCTGCCCTGGTGCTAAGCCTCTAGCCCCTGGCTAACTCACCTACCCCTGCCCATCCCACCCTGCAGTGGTGGGTGGGAGGGGGCGGGTCAGTCGTGGGTGCCAGCGGAGGGTGGACAGGGTCACCCCTAAACCTTTTCAATGAAAACCTCAATTGATAACAGCTAATATTGACAGCTAATACTCTGCTGGCTGCACGTTTGAGACAGGAGAAAGAAAAGAGACAAAGAAGAGACAGAACATAGAAATATATGGTGATAAATAAGAAGAAAAATAAAAATTAGAGAGACAGAGACTTTGATGGGATGAAGAGTACAGAGGGATGGAGAAAGAAAGAGAGAGAGAGAGAGAGAGAGAGACAAATAAAGCAGCTCACTGTGCCATGTCCATGCTGCCTGCGACAGCAGTGCCACGCAAAAGACAGCAAAAAGAGAGAGAGAGAGAGAGAGACAGAGAGAGAGAGAGATGAAGTAAAGGAGGGGAGGAGGGAGGGAGAGATAGAGAGAGAGAGAGGTCTAGAGTCTAGAAGGACGAGATCCTGTAGTCTGGCTTAGAAAAGAAGATTTAATCCACAAAACTGAGAGTTGGAAAGATTCCACTTCTCCTTTAGTCTTGCCTCCCTCATGAGATGCTGCTACTGCATTACTATTACACCCCCCTCCCCATCCAAAGCTGTCGCTTACTAGCTCTCTGCTATAGATTCAAACTTGTCGGAAGTCCATCGCGCGCACGCACACGCACACACACACACACACACAGAGCATTACACCTGCAGTGGAGGGCAGCAAGGCCGTTCAAATATTCAGTGTGAATCTAGCTGCGGAAGGTGAACTGGCACTGGCTGAGGGCTTCCCTGACGACAGCAGCACATGGACCACTGATGCAGGAGAGAGTGTGGGCGTGAGACAGGAAAGGACAGGCTCACTTTATTGTATGTACACACACAAACCCCGGCATGAACACACATACACACCACATCAAACTATGCAGTAGTGGATCTGCCTCTTGATAAGGAGCTCCTCCTTCCTGTCTACTTAAAGGCCCAGTACTTCTTTCAGATATTAAGGTAGTACTGGAAATATGAAAATCTTTCTGCTCAGGACTGGCTGCTCTAAAGAAGAAGAAACAGACATGCAACACAGTCAATATTTATATATGAGCAGTATTGCTGCAGTTGCACAGCAGCAAAGCAGCTGGAGTTGGTTTGTAGTTTTTACTGAAAGTGCACGAATAAGAGAGAAAAACAGGCAGAGAGGTGATGCCATGAGCTCTAAATTTAACTTGGCACACAAGAAGAAGAAGGTGCCGAGGTAAGCACAAACACCAGCACTAAGCGCAATTTATTGTTTGTGTGTGTGTCTTATTTCACATTTACCAAATATACACACACAGTTTAAACAAACAGCATGACAGCTCCAAATCTTAACACCAAAAAAAAACCAACATGGCTAAAAACAGCAAAGCAGCATAATGACCAAGACCGTAAATATTTTTTTTTTCTTTTTCCAATATTTTAAGATGCATTATTAAAAACAAGTGAAGAAAAAGCAACTTGCCACCTCGTAGCGTATCATATATGCATGTATAAATATATAAATATTGGTAGTCAAATTGGCTCAAAACCACGACAGGTGCACTTTGCTTATTGTACTTGGTGATAAATTTAGGTAACTTTTTGCGTATTGAACAGTATGTATATGTCTAATGCATCTTCTTTCAGATATATATTCTCTTAAGGAATTCAGGATGACTAAGATATATCGTCTCATCTTTGTGAACACAATCTGTAGAAACACGTATTCATGAAACGGCAATCTGATCTTTGTCCCTGCAGGGCAGAGTAACACTGTAATCCTACACTCAGACTCTAACCAGACTGGCTAGGCCACACACCTCACACACACCAACCTGCTGGGTACAGTATGTGTGTGTGAGAGGACACACATGGGCATGGATGCAAAATTGAGCCTGTTATATGACGGTTGGCAATAAGACTCCATGAGTTTTTTGTAAAACATAATGTGTTAAATGAAACCAAAGATTTTAAAATATGGCTTCTATCCTTAATTCATGGTCAAATACAGTTTAGTTGATGCATTTCCTGTTACTTGTCCATCTGTTATTGCTCAGGCCTGAATCCCACCACTGTCTCCTCAATTATTTCCATTTTTCTTTCACAGCTACTTCATTAACCATGAAAATTCATTCTGTAATGTTGTAAATTTGGACAATTTGAGTTGATTTGCCTCTTTCACACAGGAAGCTGCATCTGCATGAAGTACTGCTGGCTCTACTTAATGGACAGATCCCTACATGTCATTTCATCAACCAAGAAATCAAGAAAGCCAGCTTGAGGGGAAAGTAGAATATGTATTATACATTAACACCTGGAAACATGAGCAAATACTGCTCTGTTTGGTTATAATAATAGGAAAACTGAATTGTCAGCTGATTGGAAAGGAGATACTCAAACTGGTTTCAATCCGAAGGAGAAAAGGTCACAAACACTTTTTGTGCAAATGGAAGTAGATTTGGAAAAAAAAAAGCTGATAATCCTGTAGGATAGAGCAGTCGTCTCTCTTAAGACAAACTTAAAATTGCAGTCAGAGATGCAGCGGACAGTGAATTCTGAAGTGCGTTTTGTATTCACAGCGGGATGGAAAGCAGGACAAATAATTTATCTGGAAGTAAAATGTTTATATGCACCATAAAAGCTGGATGCTGACAGTTTGCAGCAGTGTTCTGCTACATTTAATTCTCAGTGAAGTGGTTGTTCACGGACAGAACTTGATGATAATAATGGCAGGGGAAAAAAAAAAGAGGAGCAAATTGAAGCTACTAAGGTAATTTTATCCGAATAACTATTCTATTTCCTGGTTTTGTTTGACAGCAAAGATTTGCTATTTTTTCTATACTGTACGATAGTTAGCAGATAATGATTATATCATGCTCAAATGTCACCTAACACCTGAATAATTAGTTTCCTGTTTGAATGCCTGCACTGACATGTAATATACAAAATCATTATATCACACCCTCTGTGTTTACAAATGGCTTTTCATGTGTCATGACCTAAGCCTAGAGACTTGTTTGCAAAAAGAAAAAAAAACTTCAACACCTCAAAAAACAAAACATACATTCAGTTTCACCTCAGGCTCAACATTTAACCTGCACCTGTCATGTTTCATTTCAATCTTTAAAGTGCTCCTGAAGAAAACGTATCCTGATTACGCTGATAAAACATCTATTGCACATGTATCAGCACAACTGCGGGAGAGAATATGTGGAGCAGCTGAGCACAAGTTGAACTGCAACTGATAAACTGCAGGATTTAAATGCTGAATCCACTGTTTAGAATGTCAGTGTTTATATTTTGTTTATTATATGTCACTACCATTATAGGTAATATAGGTAATATAAGAAAAAGTATGGCAAGTATAAACAAATTGTATGTTAGTGTTTTTTATTTAACCTTTCCTTGTCTATGTAAATAAACTTGCAAGATTAAAAATCTCTTCTGCAAGAGAGAGCAGAGCAGCATTAAAGGACCATACTGGCCATTTTGCATGTTTACATATATATATTCAATTTTCATACACATAACGTTACTGATGATCATTTCCCAAAGCATACTACTGGAACAGTNTATATTCAATTTTCATACACATAACGTTACTGATGATCATTTCCCAAAGCATACTACTGGAACAGTAAATTAAAAATGTTTTTTCCTACCTTCCAGGCTGCCACTGGTTTCAGTTCCTGTTGTCAGTTCTTCACTACAGCACTTGAATGCACTACTAGGAAGCATTTTTGGATCATTCCGCGCTTTTTATTGCACTTACACGCTAAAATTATGTAACTTAAAAAAAAAAAACCCTGAATACACATCTTGTTTGGGATGATGGATTACCTATCCCAAGAACGTTTCAAGTATCAACAAGTTGATTTTAATAGCATACCAGAATGAGCTGAAACCAATGGCAGTGTGGAAGATAGGGAAAAATTTTTTTAATTCACCATTCCAGTAATATGCTTTGGGAAATGATTGTCAGTTACATGTATGAAAATTGAATATATTAGGCACATGCAAAATGGCCAGTATGGTCCTTTAAAGACAATCCTAATTTAGATACTAACTGCCTACAGTAACAGAAGAGCAGCTAAAAACATACAGAAGTTAAAGTATAAATGATCATTTGACGTGTGAATTAGACTAGTAAATGACAATTTTTTTCACAAGTGTATAACAACTTCTGCTCATAGTTGCCTGCTGAGTGTCCATTTGGAAGTGATTTTTAGACATCCACATGGTTGTCTTCTATCTCCCCAAATGTCCTCCCTTCTCCTACAAACACATTCATGGCTAAATCTCTGGCTAAAGTGCAGTGTGCTGATGCGGTGGGATTAGTTGGGCTCCTCAGCAGTCACACTCCTCACATGAAGCTGATACACACATGCTCCTCAGGCTCGCCGTCTAAGTAGCACTTTTGAGATTAATGTTGATAAAACCAAAGAAATTAGGATTTTACAACAAAGCCAGCTGTTGGACAACTTGTCTTTAAGTACAAGATTTTGCATGTTTAAGCCAAATAATAACATACTTATTACATTGCTGACAACCATTTTCCAAAACATAAAATTGTATTTAGTTTTTCAGTTATTTTACCAAATCCACAATCTTTCAAAATGTATTGTTCAAATGACACACCCACCTTAAATTTCAATGTTTTTCGTCTACTGAATGTAGAAGGGATGGTTTATTTTCTCAGCCTGGGACTATATATATATATTTGCTCTGAAAATAAAGCAAAGAACCATCAGGACTTTCAGAAAAGGAATTACGGCCCTGATGATTCTGAGAGACACTGATCATCTATTATTCACTCAGTTTGAGTCTTTAAACCCTGGGAGGCGCTATAGGGTGTCTTTGGCAACCTAGAATAATTTTAAAAAGCCATTTATTCCAAGAGTTCACTAATTAAATTACAAAAACTCACCTGTAAAACTGCTCCACAGTACTGTATATTGTAATATTGTTTTATGTCATGTTTTCAGTTTTGTTTTAGTATCTTTTATGCTGGTTTAGTATTTTATAGTGCCTTATATGTTTTTATGGAGCTGTGTTTGTATTATGCGGTTTATGCTCTTGTGCTGGTTTTTATGGGAACTAAAGAGAGTTTTCCAGCCTCATTACAGCTTCGGATATAACATTAAGCGACCATTTACAGCTGTAAACCGGTATTTAAATTGAAATGTAAATGGTAAATATCACAGCCATCGTCTAATGATTTATTAATGGTTATATGGCGTTAGCATTAGTAATGATTATATGGCGTTAGCATTAGCTCCTGTCACGTCCCTTCTGTTCATTCACCTGTCACGGCAACTCGTCAGGCATACAAACAAGTTGACAAAATGTCAGTAACAGGTGCCAGCGAAGTAAGAACTCAAAAATGTCCAGCAACAGAGATAAACACGAAAACATTTGAGTATTTCTCAGACTATGTCGTGTTAAATAACCGTAAAGTAACCGGTTGGGTCAGTCGGTAGTTAATCCTGCTCCCGTGACCGGCTTGTGCAGCTTCAATCTCTTTTAATTCAGCGTCGGCGTTCAGACACCGTGAAAAACAATTTAATTCATCTCACAGAACGGGATTTAATAGTTTACCAAACTGTTTGTCCATGGAAAAGTTTGTCAAAGTAAACTTTGCGTCGGTAGAGCTCACCTTGGGACTCCGGAGGAGATGCGACGCTGCCATCCTGGTCCGCCATTTCTCCTGACGTCAGCGGAGAGGATCAGCGGCAGGAGCCCAGAGGAGCCACGGGAAGGTCCGGACTCACACCGGGCAGCCCCCCTACGGACAGGTGGGGGACGGCACACGGGGGAAAAATTAAAAATAAAATAAATAAATAAGTCATATATCATCATAAAAATTAACAATAACGTGGAACAGTTTTTGAAGTGGCAGAATAAGTTTTTCCACCCAATCAGGTTCACATTTGCTTCACTTTGGGATCAGGCATTTTATGACATGAGCCAAAAGGCCTCAGCTGTTTACATGCAGGATTTATAGTCCTTTTTCTATTTAATAGAATATTTGGTCTCAGTTAGTATAACTTCAGAGGTTTTTACAGGATGAAAACCTGCTTGAGAACAGAGATGGATCATAACAGGTAAGTGCGTCAGTTCTGGGGTCCACAGAAGGAAGTTTGCTGACATCTACTGGCAGTTTGGTGAAGTACACTTGGTAGAAGTTGCTGTATTGCCTTTCTCAGACGTCTAACTGTACATACCATAAAAATGGTCAAAATTTGTAAAATGGTATCCTCTCAGACTGGAAACAACCTATAGAAGAAAATAGGGTGATAAAGATCTAAATTTGAATAAACAATGAATTTAAGGCCACAAATTCAGATCTCAAAATTCAAGTTGCATATATTCAAAATGCAATATTCAGGTTGCTCAAATNCACAAATTCAGATCTCAAAATTCAAGTTGCATATATTCAAAATGCAATATTCAGGTTGCTCAAATTGAGACTGAAAAAAATTCAAATTGAAAAAAATTCGGTTTGAAAATATTCAAATTAAAAGAATTCTGATTTTAAACATTCTGACTGAAAATATTCTGATAAAAAAAAAATTCAGTTTGACAAAAAGAACATCCAGGATACAAATCAAATAGGCAATCAAATTGGGTTGCAATTGATCCTTCTTTTGGCCTGTCAGCTTGAGTTCAGTTTTCAATCTGAAATTTTTCAAGCCAAATTTTTTCAATCTGAATTTTTCTCAAACCAAATTTTCTCAGTCTGAATTGTTTCTAACTGGAAACAACTGAACAACCTGAATATTACATTTTGAATATACGTAACTTGAATTTTGAGATCTGAATTTGTTTTACTTTGACAATTATCAGATGAAAATCACAGAAGTATGACCTGGATTTGAACTCAAAGATCTGCAAAAAATTTTGCATTGAATGTAGTTTATTGACAGAGTCATTCAAGTGGGACAATGACAAGTGGGTTCCCCTCCCTGGCCAAGATTGTTCATGATTTTCTTCTCAGACATTCTGGTTGTATGTATCTACCAGCAGAGGGAGTACTATTCCAACAATAAACGGCTTTATTAAAACTAAATTCATTTCTTTTAGGGGGAAGAATGTCTTTCCCATTACATATCTGAGGCAAATCATTTACATTAAAAAAGAAAATCACCTTATTCAGTCAATATTACAGCTACTGGATGATCAGTAGAGCGTTTATTTATACAGGTCCATTCATTTCAAATGAAACACCAATTATATCATGTTATCACAAATTTCTCAGTTACTAAAATCTTGACATTCGCCATAAATATTAATGAAAACAGAATGCTTTTAAATGTTACATTCCCTGGTCCTTAATCAATACAATCAATAATATGGTTGTCATTTTCCCCATGATTCATCTCGTAGTTACCCTAAAAAACAAAGACCTGGTGATATTTGAGCAAAGATTTCCTCATTCCTTGCTGATTATTTGTTCAAGTCTTTGCTCAAATCGTTGCTATTTTCCAGACTGTGCAGGCTTTACCCCCAAAACCCCCAATAAGATGGCTGCTGATTGGTGCACTGAAAACTGCAACCATGGCAACCAGCTGTTTGGCAATTCCTCTGATGGAGGATGCGGAGCAAAAAGACCTTTGCCTGTGGGTATAGGCAGTAATGTCTCAAGAAATATGATTATTTTACTTACATGTTTGGATACTGACGGACATACAGACACTGAGCACCTCCGTGGTGTCTGAGAGTCAGAGGATGAGAACATGCTGATGGCAAAACAGGAAGCTTATATATTCAGCTGTACCTGAAACTTCTTCTCGCTGTCTCCTGTCTTATTCCTCCTATGTATTTATGAGGTTTAACCCAAGCTCCTTTCATCTCGCTGTTTGTTTTCCAGACCAAACCCTCCAGACAAAACCGCTCCCTCCCCCCTTTCACACCTTTGGTGTCTGTTTTTGTGTGATGTATTTTTTTCTATATTTTTCCCCTGTAGCCTGTGTTAAACTCAGGGGAGTAGGGTTAAGTGAGTCGGTGGTGTTTAGGCCTGAGGTGAGAGTCAGGAGGTTGTATGTGTTTGTGTGTTTATATGTGTTATTTGTGCACATGGGCATTTGTCACCCTCAGGAAGATGCTCAGTTTTTTAACTGGTTCCCGGGGAATCTTGCAGAGGATTCTTCGACGGTTCATCGATAAATGAACATGATGAAAGAATGCACATACACACACATATGCTCCCGCTTTGCATTACATGCATAGACCTTCAGAACTGGAGTGAGGAAAGTCAGACACAAAAAGATTGTGTATGAGTGTGGTGTATATCTTGTTGACCTACTGTAAATGGGTGCTGATTTGATGGGAATGGATGCCAGATATTTTCACTTTAGTAGGTTGATCTTCTGTTGATTAATGCGCAGAGAACTTTGTGAACCATAATCAAGTAAGAGGGTGGTGGGGGNGGGGGGGTATTTAGAAATGAGCAGATTGAAACCGATTAGAACCGATTGATTCTAAGGACTCTCTGAGTCATTCGGATTAATTTGTGTGCTTACATGCACAGGACTCAGACTATAGGCCAGGATGGAGGTCAGATACATTTAACAAGCTGGAGATGCTTTAAAGGCCAGCAATCTAGCAATGGATCACAACTTTTTTGACACAGGAAGGATTACATCAATGTATTTGATAAGGGAATATTATTTAAAGTGATTCTGCTTTGAAAGAGTAGAACATTTTCAGTCACTAAGACATAATTGTGAATAGCACCATCAGAATATAATGGAAAAAATAAGACAAGGGACTCTGTTATTTTATAAAACACACTGTAAAGAGCTAAAGAGATAAGTAATAGATCATTGCCACCAAGAAAAAAACTCATTCCAAACAAATGAAAATCCAAGAAAACAGATGTCAGTAGTGATGATCTCACATTCACCATGAATATTCACACACTAGCTGTGAATTTTCACACAACTCTCATAATGTTTCTCTTGTATATTTATGAATTCACAAAGCCTCTCACCACAATAGCAGAATATACTTGATTTTTCCAAGATTCAGTTTTACATATGGTTTCATAATGGTAAAATCACAGATACGCTGTCAATTAATAATGAGGTTCGCTGTTGTAGATGCTGTGCTGGTAATGTTAATTAGCAATCAGCAGGTCCAAACAGAATTGTATTCACATGTAAGTGATTATTTAAGGATCCAGAGAGGCCAGCAGTTATTTTTATAAATGCACTGAACTGCATATAACCTGGATTTGTGTTTCACTTCTGTTTCTGTAGTGTTTTTTCCTTTAAGACTCCCTCTACCCCATCTCTGTTGTCGTCTCTCTCTGTCTGTCTCTCTCTTTATCCTCAGATTCCCTTTCAAGCAGCAAACAGGGACATCTCTCTACCTCTATCTCTGTTGTCTTCTCTTTCTGTCTCTCTCTTTATCCTCAGATTCCCTTTCCAAGCAGCAAACCAGGTCATCTTCTCTCCATAGCAACACAATATCATCCATGTCATTCGTTTGACCGTTCAGACCAATTTCTTCATCCTGTTTATTTTGTGATCTTATTCATAAATAAATTTGTAAATCAGTCCATACACTGCATTAACCTGCCCAGGAATATCATATTGTGGCTTCTTATTTGTCATTCCTGTTATTTTTGAGGAAATGTTGGTCACTCTTTATTTTTTGCTAATTATATGCCTGTCAGTAATAAATACTACAAACTGCCGTTGTTTTATGGTACTTATATTGTTGTTTGCATGCAAGAGATTAAGCATATGTTGCAGTCTTTATTGTGTTTGTGGTGCACTGATGATAACTTGCTCTCTTCTAAAAGCAGATGGCATCATGGAGAATGATTTGAAATAACCCCCCCACCAGACAGACCCTGCATTAGGACAACCCCTCCCCTCCCCATGTCACCTAAACAGACCTTCCCCGCTTTCTCACACACACACTCACCCACTGTATCTGGGTATGAGGCCCTTTATAGCTGACCAATCACATCCCTTCACCCCTTTGGATATGCACAGAAAGAGCCAATCACAACAAAGAAAACAAGCCTAAAAAATAACTATGCCACATCCAAACAAGTTTGCAGACATATGGCTTTGTGGTGACATACTAAATAGAGCTATTAATTCTAAAATCCCTGCAATTAATCCCTAGTCTAGTCATCACAGTATCATCTCTATACAGTGTTTGTATAATAAAAAGGATGTTTTCTGATAATATCCAAGCCTTTACTGTATTGGGTAAACAGAGTTAGCCAAACGTGTCAGTTCCAATGATGTGCAAATCCTGATCAGAACCGGATACTTATGCATCCATTTAGTATAAGTTAAAAAAAATATATATGTTGTTCACATAGAGTAATCTAACAAATTGAGTGGGGGTGTGTGTGTCTCTTGTTTATCTGTGAAAATGCATCACTAACTGAGGGTTATGTCAGTGACAATTGCCCACAATTAACCTATAGTACATGTGTACCAGTAAATGTTGTTATGAAGGATTTGAACTTGATCTTCCTTGAAGTGCTTCAAATGGTAATTCAAAGGCATACTAAATCAATTCTGATTTCTTCAGTAAAACCTGCCATGTCTTCACCCCAGTAAAAAGTAGAAGTAGTAGTAGCAGCAGCAGCAGTAGTAGTAGTAGTAGTAATAGTAATAATGATTGCCAACAAATTCTGTGACATTGTACAATCTAATGCTTAAAGGTTGAGAGTTTTAACGTTTATGTCTGGAGTGCTAGAAAACTGAATGGACTCAGTGTAGTGAAATTAAAGAGATTCCCAGGAGGTTTTCTGCCCTTCTTACTATATACACATGTACTGTATACTATGTAAGTGGAACATGTGTGTGTTATGTAGTATTTATAAAGTCAAGAAAGGAGGTTGTTCCTCAGGAGGTTCTTGAGGTTTGTGGTATAGTAACAATAAACCATAGTATTTTAAGTTGCTCCCTTCACTGTATCATCTGCAGGTTTGGATGGGAATGGTCAATCATGCCAAGTCCATGCCATGTCCTTTAAACCCACAATGAAGTAGGTTGAGTCACAGCACTGTGTCACCAAGGTGACAGAAGAGAATACTGCCAAGTACTGTCATCTTTCTCCTTCTCTCTCTTTCTTTCTTCTGGATAATAAATGATGCTGCATGGCTGAATTGCCTGTCATGTGAATGAATGAGCAGGACAGGTGTGATGTGTTGCCCTGCATTTGTCTCATGGTGCGGTTTGGTTCCACAGCAGTGGAGACTAGATGAAATCTAACTGAAAGAAAACAGGGAGCCTAACTGGGAGAGATGGGAGAGATGTCATCCTATATCTCACCTCACTTTTGATTCTGCTGTCATATATTTCTGTCGTTTTCAACCCCAATCTGCTCTCCTTCTCTCTTTCTGGCATGATGGATCACTGAATCCACATGGGAGAAGGAGAAAGAGGGAGAGGGGTTTGGGGAAAACAGAGCGAAGTAATGGAATAGAGTGGGGGGATGGAGCGACGAGGCTGGGGAACATATAGCATGAAGAGAGAGTGGTAAAATGAAAGGGGGAAGGGGAGAAATAAAATATACAGTAGTATCTCCAAGCCTATTTCACAAAAGAAGATACTGTACTGTACTGCTGTACTGCTATTGCATTATTTGAACATTCACAGTGTCTTGTATAGTTTGTATAAAACTAGAGCTGATAGCACACCCTTGGCAATATCATTCAATTTTCATCTTTCATTTTAAAGTAACATCGTCATTCACATGATGACAGACATTCCAGTAGCCCATAGTAAAGCATGCATCAGTGATTTGAGGGCTATGCTGGTAAGATTTGCTGGTGTGAAGCCGGCTGACTGGGTGAAGACACGCTGGCAGGGGGAAAGCTCCTGTCCTTAACTATTCTCCTCACATTCACCTTGCAGTCCCAATTATTCAAAGCGGCGTGCACGAGAGCTCCCTGCCAGCCAGCCCCAGCTGTGAAAAGTGGGTCATGGGATTTAAAGGCACAGTCTTGTTGCGCTGTACAGTCTCTGGCTCTCTGGCTCTTCCTCCTGGCATGCAGCAACACTGCATGCGTGCGTGTGTGTGTTACTTGCTGTGAATTCCATAAGGCTGTTTAGGAATGTGTGTCAATGAATCAGGCGACATTCAGGAAAAAATGCTGTATCTCGCTTTTTCTTTCCTCTTCAGACTGGCCTATATTCTTCCACGTGACTTCCATTTAAAAAACAGATGTGAGCTTTGATTTGCAGTGAGGATGACTTTTTCCCTCACAGACCAATGATTTATGTAAGATTAAGTTTAATTGTGATAATTCTCCTCATCATGTCTTGAAATGGTTTTGAAGATCAATGACCACTTTCTACCTAGTAACAATGTACAGTAGGCCAGTAGGTTAGAATCTGTACAGAGCAGACATGCTATAGAACAGGGCTACTCATGCACACAATGAGCAATAATTCATAGCCTGATGAGCTCTTTACAGAAACAGACAGCATAAGGATTGTCCCAGTAAACTAATGCCACACTGTGCACCGACAGGAAACGCACAGCAACCGTGATGCTCTGATGTGCACATGAACAGACAAAGCATAGGAGCAGACACACTGTTCAGCTGCAGCAAAGGCTGCACACAAATCTACACATATCTGAATATTAGCACACACTCATTAACCTATAAAGGCGTACAGAGTGATTAAATGAAAGATACAGACCCACAATCCCTTAACCTGGTGTAGATTTAAAAAAATCCCACAAACATCTGTTTAAACAGTACAGTGTCATTTTGCATTTTATTATCAGCAAAAACAAGACCACACACCACATTACATTTAAAAAACAAGAACGCTTGTAGTGGATGTAGAGAAAAACAGCAAAACTGCAGCTGAAAAACTGAATATTTTAGTCGTAATAATAAAGGTATAAAAAAGGAAAGTGTTCGTGTTGTGAAATAAAAACCTTTGGGCTAACAAAAAAATGTTCCCCTCAACATGCTACTTTAAAAATACATGCAAACGTAAAGCTTTCTAGTATGAACACTTTCAAATACTCTCCACATACTCATAAATTATAAAATATATCAGCCTTTTTCCCCTGAAATGTCATGTCTCTCAACAGAGAAAATCCCACGGAGTACCAAGATACAAACGCCAGTAGATCTGGGAGGTATCTAAGTTACCTATAATGGCTTCCTCTCCAGCTTTCCCTTCCACCTCACTGATCCAGAAAACATATCAATGTATAAACAAGTAAACCATCACTAGTTTGGTGTGGTAGGAAGCCACTTTAGGCTTTATGCACCCCTAAATATTGGCATTATAAAAACAGATTGTTACGAATACACTCATCTCTGATGTCAGTCGACAGTGAAAATGCCTCTATACAACCAAAATCAACATCAAAAACAGCACCATTTTTTTGAATTTCCTGGATTCTCTCCAACGTGACAATCACGTTGTCTCAACACAGAGGTTCTACAAAGTCATACATGGTAGCTAAGTCAAAAAAGTATTTTTTGCTTGATTATAAGTTCATACTATCTTTACTTTTTAATCAATGTTTTCTCTGCTGTTAGCATGCAAGATCAGTGCTTTGCAAGTGTTATATTAAATCAAACATTGCCCTGCTTTTGTCTTTGGCAGCAGAAGGTACAGTATATTACATGGCAGGTTTAGGTCCGCTCCATTCCAGTAGGTTCACTGCTCGGAAATGAAACTAGACCCAACCCCATAACAGAGACGTGATTGTACCAGAGCTCACGGGTTTGGAGTGTGTTGTGCACAGAAGATTAATAACAATAATAAATAAGTAAATCCACCTCTTACATCTGTGACTGTGCAGTTACAAATTGTTTTCTGCAGCCTGGAAAAGTGAACAAGAATCAGTTTGACTTCTTCTCCCACCCGAAGATGTTTCACAGACATTAAAAACAATGCCGTGTCATGCTAATGTCTCATCCTGTGTTAACATTTATAATGTAATACTCCCAGTTTGGCACTCTTTCCTTTACACAACCTGACAGGATACACGATGCCTTTAAGTGTCAAGGGCTTGAGTTGTCCTCAGGTGCTCACACAACCTTACTTAGGTTGTCAGTATTTAAGGTTCAGTGCTGAGAGAATGATGACCTGATCCTGAAGGTCTTTGAAGGCAACATCAGCCACTATTAGAGAGGCAAGTTAGCAGAGTTAAGTGAACCAGAATGAGAAACAGCTACAATGATTGGGTTTTGTGCTTTAACCTAAACAACTAACTGATATGTATTGATATGAAATAGCTGGAGGGGAGCAATAAGCAGCACAAAACATGATGAGCGGAAGGTTGCCAATCATACAGGTTTTGTAGTCTCATATGGAGAACTGCAGCACCCATCATGCCTTGATGTGGTGAAAAATGTTTAAAACAAGATGATGGCTAAACTCTTTTGCCTGATGTTGGTGTCAAAAAAGGACAAAATCAGTGTATAAAAGCTCTGTTTTTGAATGAACTTTATCAAACTTACAGAGCTCTCTTACAGTACATCTGCAAGCACTGCAGAAGAAGGGTAAGGGACTTTGAAGGAGCACAAAAAAAAAAAAATGCTGAAGACTACATTTCAATTACATTAATAGTAAATGGCAACATACACTGTCAAAATAATGAATGTCACACTCACTGAAGCACAATTTCTTACCCTCTCCCTTTTGAAGATGTGCACTTTGTTGGTGTTTAATCTGTATGGCTGTTGAGTTTACATTGTCAGCTTGAAAAGTTGTAAAATGGCTCTAACATATGGAATAAGGAGTTATTAACGTCAAAGCATGGTTATGACCAGTTTCAGTTCTGCTCCGGGCCTTGACATTGCTGCGGCTGTATGCTGCGATTTGGTTCTGTTGTGATTTTTACAAGACTATTTGTGAAACAATAATTGCAATATATTACTCTACGTAATCGTAAAATGGATGAGTAATGCTATGCACATTAATTTTATGGTACATAATTGCAGGTTGCAGAATATTTACTGATGCTGTTCTGTTTGGATCAAGTTGTGTAGGTTGGAGCTTGGAGCTGAGATGACGTGGTATTATGGTTGATTGATGGTTGACAGTACAGCCATTATAGGCCCTTCTTGGTTGGTGCACTGAGTTTTCTCATTCCCCTTATCCTGCCCAGCAACTCACGGACAAAGTCCTGCAAGAAGGAGAGAGACAGAGTTAGAAAGACAGATGCACACACTCATAGCATGATAGCGCTTGAAAGATCTTTTTTGTGCCATTTTGTCATGAAGTTATATATGTTATGTTGTGATATTTTAACATCTTGGAACCATATAATAATAACAACTATTTCCTCCCTTTCATATGTTATCAACTAAATTTTGTGTGACTTGTAAATCCATACATAAACCCAACTACTAGATATCCAACTGAGTACAAACAGAGTTTTTAAATAAGGATCCCCAAACCTAATTTAGAAATTTCTTTGTGCTGCATGCATATATAACAACCAGTAAAAATAGATACACTGAATGGCAAACCAGTTGGTGGTGTTTGCCCTTTAAAAGAAGATGAGGAAATGCTTTATTAACATGTAAAGCAACTAAAGGGGGAAGACAAAGACGACCCTCATCTTAGGTTGAATAATGGATTCTATCAAGGTCCAGGATACTGTGGCTGGGAAATAATGTCCTTCATTATACCAAGAATGACACTTCTCATGACCTAATACTGACAACTACACCTCCTTCCTTCTCTGTCGCTCGCTCGCTCTCTCTCTCGAGCTTTTTCCCTCTGCATCCCTCATATCTCTATATAATTGGTTCTCAATCTCTTACCTACTTTCTGTTCTTTCTTTTATTTTCCTGCATGCTTCTTTCTCTCACTGTTCTTTCCTTCATCCTCCCTTTTTTGCTGCTTCCTCTTTCCATCTCTCTTTTATTCTTTCTCTATTATCATTCACCTTTACTCTCCATTGCCTCTGTCTTTCTGTGTTGATCCCTACATGTTGCCTCCTTGGATTGTGTAACAAAATGGCATCTGTGATACCTCAAGGGATTACAATCAGTGTGTGTGTGTGTGAGTGAGATGTGACACATCAGTGGCTGTCAACTTGACTGACCAATAATTCAGGATATCGTTGACCTTGTAGCAGTTGTCACAGATTGACCTAATGCCACAAGGCCACACACACACACACACACACGCAGATGACAGATGGAGATTCAGAGCAGGAAGGGATCGTAGAGGTATGTAGCCAAACGGCCACCTCTGCGTTATTCAACACACACACACTCATGATGCTTCAGTGTACACTGCAAAGTGAAAGACGCATGCAAATATCAATAATATCTACTCACAACTGCAGGATTACTGATATTGATCATTAAACTATATGTATACATAATAAAGCCACACTAAATATACTCACCTCTGTTGGTTTGTAGCAGTCTATTAATGATTCCTGAAGGGAAAAGAGAGAGAATTGTTCAGGTATCGCTCTCAAATCGCTACAGACTCCGTAACGTAGGAAATGAAAACCTGTCTGACACTTCAGTGTTCTCAGCAGCCTTGTTGATGGTTTGTATATAGCTTTTGTTCATGGATAACTGTCAAAAAGTAGACAGCTGGTGCAATTTCCAGTGTATTTAGAACAAAACTGGTTGGCAGAAAATGTATCAGCTGTCAAAAACATCATTGGTAACTATCTTTGGTGTCAGTCCTTCAGAACCGAAGGATGACAGTGTCTTTGAATGCACCAGTGCTGAAAAATCACACAGAGAAACATCCAACATACTGTAGAAGTGGAAGCAATACTTGTTTCTTCACGGACAGGATCCTGAATGAACCAGAATGTAGTCACATGACAACTCTGAGTAAAGTACATTTGGCAGTTGTTTCATAATTGGGAAACAAACCAGTTTGACTGGTAAACCATGTGGGAGTGAAAACGCCATAAGACGTTCATTTTTTTCATCCGAAAATCATGCAGGTTTTTCTTTTTTGGGTTTTTCATCACTATTATTTTCTTCACCTACAATATATTTATAACCAACAGCTGAGTGGAATGACACAAATCTAGGCATTTTGGAACAGCTACCAAAAGTCATTCATTAAAATGTAGGAAATTGCTAACTGAAGTAGATGAAAAGATGTGGGAAAGGAGGTACAATGTGATAGAAATAGAATCATTAATCACAAAACATATTATATATACAAGCTTAACTCTCATCTTGTTCCATCACTGTATCACCTAAAGGATGATGCACAGTGTGCGACAATGCTGTGAGCTAAGAATAAACTTGTGGGTGCAAGTACTGACACACAGTCACTGAGTTATACCTGCAGTTTGCTAGCTCGTTCATCGTCACTGTTGACCTCCAGCAGGTCATCGATGTCTATTTCTACCTCTGGCATCTCCTCCTCCTGCAACACAAACACAGTCTCAGTTAGCGTGAAAACCAGTGCAACACAATACAAAGGCAATGACATGCAAACCAGAAAGAAGAAAAGAACAGGAAATTCAAATGGAAAACTCAAAGAATCTTTGCTGGAATGAACGTGGTGATGGAGATGTGTACTTTTTCTGTACAATTTGGTATAAATAAGAACCCCAATCACACACATCTTCCCTGACTTTCACTTCCAGACACTCCACCCTGTTCTCTAACTTCATTTCCCCTCCCATGATAAATTAAAGTCTGTATTCACTGTTTCCATGCTTCTACTCCTTGGGTTGCAAACAGCCCAAACATACAGTATATTTGCCTGTAAGGAGCAGCCATCATATGGAAAGGTCATTGTGCTGTGCCAGGCCTGCCGGGGCTGGGCTGATTAGTGGCTCAGTGGTTAGATACGTCACTCCGCTTCAAAGGTCTGCCTGTGCCTGTCATTCTTTTATTTCACCACAGGACTTGTGCAGAGGAAGCTTGTAGGCAGGCTCATGGTCAACCCTTCCCACTCTGGCTACCAAATGATGAACCTTCTAAACTCTCCCTTCTGGGAAGTAGAACCAGCACAACCATTGGCAATAGACAGCATCTTCATCCTCATGGTGGCTTTATCAACTGCTCTACTGGATCAAATGACACACTATAATGTAACACAGATTACGTAGATTATGGAACAGATTTGTGAGTATGAACTGAAGATAGGTTGTGTAAAAAACTGTTACATTGAGATGTGCAAATGTATGGTCCGTGGACTATGTCCACAATTTATTTTTGAAAGCAGGCTGTGAAGGAAAATATACTTTGAAACAATTTTTAATATCGGGTTGATTAGAGAAGCAGTTTTTCAAGAGTATAAGAATAGATGGTCATGTGAGATTTGGCACAAACCAAAATTCAGAACGTACCGTCTATTAAAAAGTGAATACTGTACAGAGAATTATGTCAAATTTAATTTATCTAAAAGGAAGAGATCTCTGTGTGCTCAGTTAAGAATGGGAGTGTTACTTCTACATTTGGAAACAGGTCATTTTGTTGGTACTGAAGAGCAAAACAGACTGACTCTGCTCCCTCTGTGATTTACATGAAGTTGAAAATTAAATTCATTTTGCTTTTTTTTTGTCCTTTGTATCATGTCCCAAGAACTAGTCTATTTAACAATAAGAACCACGAGGGATGTAATTTTTTTTTTTGATGGATGACTATAATATCCTAAAAAGTATGTGTGAAACAAATATTTTTTCTTTTATCAATTATTTGGAGAAAGCATGGAACATGAGAAAACATGCACTGTACCCATGGAGATGTTCTCTTATGTGTTTGCAATGACTTTGTTTACGGAACCAGAAATGAAATATTATGTTTACTGTGTCTTGTAACCCCATATGGGGTGGGTCAAAATGGTAAAGACACATAAATAAAGATTCATTCATTCATTCATAGATGCTAGTGCTGCTGATCCCACTGGACATCAACTCCTAACTCTGCAGCTCTTTGCAGCTTTCAGCCCATTTGGTTGAATCCCTATGGCTCTCACCTAGCCTCCCATGAAAAAATCCAAGGCAGCAATTCCCAGCAAATAAGTTCACACAACTTTAAGCCACCTGCCATCTACCCCATCTAAAATGGTGATGTGAAAATGGCTGAAGGTGTGGCTGATGAAGCATCTGTTAGCTTTGTTGGTTTCTCTGTCTCATGGTAGTAAAAAACAAAAATCACTTAATGCAGTTTTAAAGGACCATACCGACCATTTTGCATGTTTGAGTCTAATATATTCAATTTTTATACGCATAACGTTACTGACAAATCATTCCCCAAAGCATACTACTGCAACGGTGAATTAAAACATTTTTTCCTAACTTCCTGATCACCATTGGTTTCAGTTCATTCTGGTACGCTATTAAAATCAACTTGTTGATACTTGAAATGTTCTTGGGATAGGTAATCCATCATTGTAAACAAGACTTGTATTCAGGTTTTTTTTTTTTTTCTTAAGTTACATAATTTTAGCGTTTAAGTGCAATAAAAAGCGCAGCGTGAACGTATGTCTCCACTGGGGAATATAATCCCAAAAGATCTGCGTTTATTGAAAAATTTAAATGGCTGTGATTTCATAAGACTGCGTAACTATTAGCAGGCGAACATAGGCGAAACATCTATTTTTAAGGTGGGTGTACTGCTTGAATATCTGATTTTGAAATATTAAGAGATTTTGCAAAATATTGGGAAAGCTGAAATACGGTTTTATTCTTTGGGAAATGGTTGTCAGTAACATAACATGTATGAAATTTTAATATATTAGCCTCAAATATGAAAGTGGCCAGTACAGTCCTTCAACATTGTATTTTGTGTTTTCTTGTACAATGTATTGCTTATCTACCACCTCTAAATAGACATCCTTTCTTACTTGATATGATTCTATAATACCACATTTTCTCAGCCAGAAATGTTATAAGGCTAAGAATCATAAAATGATTACTATGGAAAATAACTAAATACTATTCTAGAATAGCTCTGCCTATCTCCCTCAGGCACAGTAACAACTAACTATAAACCATCCTGGCCTGAATGTGCTCTGCACCCATGAATGACAGCTGATGTGACAGATTTAACTCCTTTGTATGTAAAATACATGTTGAATAGCAAACCCACAGAAACTAAAAATTACTGCATAAAATAGCAGTAACATAGCAGTACATAGAGGTCCCCTTTAGCTAGGATGCTATAAAATACAAACTGGTTATAATTCAGAGTGTATGTACAGTATGTGTGTCTCTCAAATCACTCCTGTGTGTGTTTGCGTGCATGTATGTGTACTTTTTTAGCCTAGAGCTTGTGCTGGTATTTAGGTCTATCAGTCACAGGAAGAGGGAGAGAACAGGATTCTCAGAATTAAAGCTCAGTCACTGTGATATCCATTTTGTGTGGGTGGGTTGATGTGCACAGAATACGGAAATAGCTCACAATTATACCTTTGCAGTTACAGTACATGACTGTATATGAGCTGAAGTGCTATATGTTTAGCAGCATGATTACTTAAGCCATTTGGATAAAGTGTAATTGGAGTTTTTTTTAATATCAGTCACATGGACTTTATAAAAACAGGAACAACAGAATGTTCATTTCAAAAATTCCACTTGACATCAGTGAAAGCTTACAAACACAAGAGGCTACCCCACAGTCATCCTTGTTCTTGCTGTTAAGAGGCATTTACACAATAAGCATCTGAAGTATCTCAGTCTTTCCACAGGTGAGCGTCCCCGTTGACCACTTTCTCAGAAAGCTCTCTCTTTCTTCATGAGTGGGTCTCACTCTGAAACCCCTTCGTTAAAAAAATAAAAATTAAAAAAAACAGGAGAAGGAAAAAGGCAGAGAAATGAGGGAATGTGGTAGAGCATATCAAAGCCTGTCATCTATTAGCACACCAGCCTGGAACCAGAGGACTGAGGTTATATGCAAATGCAAAAGCTCAGAGCAGAGATGAACTTTTTCAAACTGAGGGATTAACGTTGAGAAGATTTTGACTCATGATGTATAACAGTCTCTAATTGGTTAAGAGGTAATTCATCCAATAAAAACAGTTTTGAGACAGACTAATATTACAATTAACACAAATCATGAGCATTGTTACTGAGGATTTCTTAGGATATGTCTACGCTTTATGTGGAGCACATTGTTGTATCTGTGCAATTTGCTTGTCAGTGAATAATTGTTTGGAACATCACAATGTTCTTCATATCAACACTGTCATCGCTCAGCCCTGAGAAGGATAGGACAGATGGATAGACAGCAAGGGAGAAAGAAAAGAGAGAAGTAATCCCCAAGTGTACGCTAAAATATCCAGGTAGAGAAAATTACAAATATTAAGCCTTGGCCATATGAAATTCTCATGTTAGTTTTAGTGATTTTCATATGTTCATACTCGGGTTGAGCGATATGGCCTAAAAATAAAATCTTGATTTTTTTCACACTTATGGACAATTCTTAATTTCGATTTTTCTTGTTTTTTTTCCAAACTAACTTAAAAAAAAAAAAAAAAAAAANAAAAGATCAAGCCATAATTTTTTTCTCTCTTTTTTTCTTTTTTTCTCGTTTTTTTCTATGCAATTTGATCTAGCAACAGACGGATAATACGTATATAGTGCGTAGGTGAATGTGTGTGACGTTCACCAGCCCTATCAAGCCATAATTCAAATAAGTATTTTCTTTATTAAAATTATAAAAACAAATAATGATATTTTTAAATAGAAATGTAGGGCTTTCTAATCAAAAACTTACCAAATAAAAAGGTTTTTGTAGAAATTTGGAACACCAGCTTGTCTGTTGCCTCTGTCTTGAGGCTCTGGCATGTTATAATATTCCCGCCATACTGGAGACCCTCTTACCATATACCATGACACTGGAAAATTATGTAGCTAATGTTATTTGCTTTTTTGTTGGTGCTTTGCGACTGCAGATCTGCATCTCACAGTGCTGCATTGCTACCACTCAGCTGCATGTTTCTTTCGCAACTGCTGAAATACATTTGAAGTGCTGCTACTTTTAGTAACTGCAGCTCCTACAGACTTTACAGTCCATGTTGGTTTGCTCGACGCCTTGAAGCACAAAACCAAACCACTTCCAAATGACTGAAGTGATGAAGTGACATTTCCTTTTTTTAGGAACGAGCTCATCTTCAATGGAAGTGTTTGTTGGCATCTTGACGGCACGTCTGACCTGCTAAAAGCTTCATGGGCGTGCTTTCGACGAACGTGATGGACAATTGATTGGTAGGTTTAACGAGCTCAAAACGGGCTTGTTTGACAGAGAGCGACCCGCTGCTCCATTTTCCCCGTTAAAAATAGTTAGATATTACTTTAAAAAAAAAAAAAAAAAANAAAAAAAAAAAAAAAAACTCAATTTTGCGAATCAGCCATTTTACAGATCGTGCCAAAACATAAAATCAAATTAATCACTTAAATCGATTTATCGCCCAGCCCTAGTTCATAATAAGCTAGCACTACTGCATGGTCCTTTACAATTTGAGAAAATCCTCCAACCTTTCGGATTTTGAAACCATTTCAATTCCCAAATAGATAAATAAAATGAATAGTCTCGTGCTGTGCTTTATGAATCCCGGCCAGCGAGTGGCGTCCTGCCTGAATGCTGCAGTCTGCTGGTCCTCATAAACCTAATAATAGAGATGAATAAGTGAATTAGAATGCCTGACAGGGAAGGGACCATCAGGAGAGTTAATGTAACACACTGACCTACATCTCAGAAAGGGAGGGGTATCTATTAGATGTCAGCTAGTCACTCATTTTGACTGTGTGTGTGCGCGTATGTGCACGTGTGGGTGTATGCCCCCCTGACTTCCACTTGTCAGCAAATGCTCCATCACCCTCTGCCACCGTGATTGGTGATGACTAAAGCAAGCATGGGCTGTTTGAAGCATGACCATCAGCAAATGCAGACGTGCAAAATGTACACACTCTTGTACACGCGCACACACACACATACAAGCACACATTTTGCCATCATCAATCTTCTGTAAGGAACTGCTCTCCACAGGGCTTTGTGTCTCTATGTAGCTTGTAGAGAGAATACTTGTGTGTTAAATTTACATGCACAATGACAGGAATGGAGACACACATATATAAACCCACTCACACACTTAACATGCAGATAAACACACAACCTATTGTTGCTGATCGGGAGTCTAAAATAACTGCGGTCATGGCACGCCCACTACCCCGGGGAAAGTCATTTTCCATCTTGGCAGAAGTGGAGGTGAGAGTGACAGTCAATGCCAGAAGAAAGTGACAAGAACACACACACACGGCTGCAGATACACACACTCACACAACACACAAATGCTAAATGCAGGAGGTATAGGTTGAATACAGGCATATATACAGTATAGGCATCACACAAAATCCTCCTTAACAAACCATCCTGATGGCTGGATTGTACAATATAGATAAAATGTAGGTTAAAATAAATACATTACATAAATACATTCCTACTTGTGCAACAACAGTAGATGATACTGTTGGTTTGTTAATGTGATCTCAAAAACACAAACAGACTGTGGATTAAGAAACAACCTTATTATTCCTAGCAGCAATGCAGGTAGGTATGTGTTTATTGTATTGATTATTTATTCACATTGCAAAAATGGAAAAAAGTAGACTCTAAAATGCCAACAAACACTTGAAATAACTTGATTTTTCTGTGGGTTTATAAACACATGGCAAAACATAATGGAACTGAAGGAGCAACTCACATCTGGAAAAATGAATAATTGTGGACTGTGACCAAATATATTAAAGGACCATACCATTTTGACCATGTTTGAGCCTAATATATTCGATTTTCATATATGTAAGGTTACTGACAATCATTTCCCAAAGCATACTACTGGAACGGTGAGTTAAAAAAAAGTTTTCCTACCTTCCAGACCTGCCATTGGTTTCAGTTCAGCATTATTAAAATCAACTTGTTGATACTTGAAATGTTCTTGGGATAGGTAATCCATCATCACAAACAAG
>VXCM01001783.1:0-35711 GCA_014773175.1 Lucifuga dentata
CTTACGTGTATGAAAATTGAATATATTAGGCTCAAACATGCAAAATGGATGGCATGGTCCTTTAATAAACACAAAAACATTTTTGTGAGCATTGGATTATTGTTCATCAGTTCTTGCTTTGTGTCATTTCCTTTTAGTAGAAAATTACTAAAAAGTAGTAAAGCAAACTGATTTCTTGTACAATAACTGCCAAAATTGTGCTATCGACATTAGTACATATGTGTAGTTTGCAGTGTTAGTGTGTAGTGTGGAATTAAGAAACAACGGGAGTTTGTGTGTGTGTTAAAAGAGCACAGAAGCTGTATTTGTTTCGGATGAAGGCAACATTCTGTGATTTCATATGCAAAGCAGAGACTGAATTAGAAATTTAAAGAAACAAAGAGCTGCAGAAACGGGAAAAGAGTTAGCGTGTATTTTATGTTTAAAGGCGAGACAGTTGACAAGGAAGAGAGTGTTTGTAATGAAGGCAGCTTTGTGTCGGCTATGGATAGGCACAAGCAAGCAAAATGGAGATCAAGAGAAACGGTGAGCAAGGGAGCTAGTGCATTCGTCGTGCAGAAAGTGAGTGGATGTGTGCGCATGTGTGTCCAACTTGTTTTCACAGACATGAAAGCAGCCAGTGGTGTTTTCAGTCTGGTTCCTCTGTGATGAGGCAAATCAAAACTCATCTAAGCGGCCCGACCCGTGACTCACCACAGACTCTATTCAAACTCTCTCCACGAACAAACACTCAAACTCTTTGTCACATGGAACCACTTCGTTTGACCACATGATTCACAATTCCATTCAAACTCTACTTACCTATGAACAAGAATTACCGGTTACATTGAAAAGCAAATAAGAATGACTACCTAAAGAGAGATCATTATTAAAAATAGCTCCATTTATGCACCAGTTATGCAAAGCGGTCCACACCCTCCTGTCAGTGATTCAATAGCTCGCTTTTTACTTCATACAGTAGCTGTCAAAGGCACAGTAAAACTTTGTTTCACCTTTAGAAAGTGAAATGTTCAGAGGAAGATTGATGATGATGATGGAATTCCAGGCCAACGCGGATCCATGAACTTGTACACCAGCTTCATTAACATTTCAAAAGCAACAATGCAGCTTGTTCAGTTTGAAAGTCTGCGGTTTGAATAACTTATAATAATGAAATGATGCGATGTACGACAGGCTATTTTAGGAGTACAAAAGCTTCATTTAGATATGTAGCTACTGCTGCAAAGGCAGTATAGGAGTGGGGTGGCAGCAAAGAGATAAGTTTTGCTCTGGCAGGAAGGTGAAAATCCTGAAAAAATTGTTTCGGCAGCCGGCTGTCTTGCTGGTGTGAGAGCAAATGTGTTTGTGTGTACGTGTGACAGAGAGAAGCAGAGTGTGTTATTATGTCCTGATGCAAAGAGCACAGCAACATTCACTCTCTCCCTGTAAAGGTATATTGAATTAAGTGTATAAGTAATACATAGAGAAAGTGACTGACGTTAATAGACCCTCGCATAGCATATGAATATGGAACACAGCAACACATACACAGACTAATTGTGTGCATGTGTGTGTTTGTGTGTGATGATGAGGTATTGAATAAGAAGAGAACTGTGCAACAGAGGAAACCTCACAGCTCAGCTTTCCCTCTCTACCATGCTATACTATCACATCAAAAAGGAGATCAAGGTGGGATACATTCATCTTGGGGGAGGACTGGCAGGCAAACAATGGGGGATGACAGAATAAGAGCTGAGAAACACAAACGATTAAGGTGAGAAAAAGGACAAAGGCAAATGTTAGTGCAAGAAAGTATTAAAGCATATGATACACAGAGAGAGTTTTTGTAAGCTCTGTAAATTGTGGGAAATTCTGGAAATGGTGTCTGCAAGTATTGAAAAGTAAAAAATTGTTTGGAGAAAGACTGGTAAGCCTCTTTTCTCAGATATAACACAATGAATGTCAAGTCTGCTTTGTCGATGTCTTGAAAAGCTGGTTTACTGTATCTGCAAAGTGCTTTAGGCCATTTCCCACATGTGGAGAGGAAGAGGAACTGTAATGACAGGATGACAGAAAGGATTCTTTACCACTACCCTTCTCTTCTCCAATTCCNCCACCCCAAAGTCTTTAAGCACCTGCTCCCTCCAGTGATGCAGAAACCAAATAGCATGGATGATGCGAGTTTGCTGGATAAAGTTAGCTGCCACAGCAAAAGCTCTTTCCTACGCTGATTCAGCTGTACTTCACAGGACATTGTATATCAGAGGAAGGAACAGTTCACCCTCAGAGGAGGATTTCAGTCAAAACTAAAAATGTTCCTGAATAGAAGCTGATTCAGGTTCAAATGTTCTCATTTTTTATCTATCGTTCAGTATCATAGCTGCGTCTCTAGGTTGGGGACAAGGACATGGACAAGTCCATGTCTGACTTCAGACATGAATGTTACACTTAAAGTGGAACAGAAAAATGGCTTGCAACCTCAATGGTCCATTGTAAGTGCTATCAAATGCATTATTATTTCATAAGGCAAAAATACTTAAAAGCATTTGATCATTAAAATCCTGTTTTATACCTCAGTGGAGCATTCTGGATTTAAGCATCAATACGCCAACATCTATCGTGTGATTCTGTTTCATACTTTTATGATTCAGGGGCTCATATATGCTTTTACTATGAAAAGTCAACATCTCATTTACCAGGTAGAGGGTTCTTCCCTGAGGCCTGTGTATTGATGATGAAGGCCCACTGGAACCTTTGCCCTAGGTACAAACAACGCTTCCAGCCAAACTGGACTGAATCAATAGCAGCGAGGTCACAAGCAGTCAACCAATCATCATCCAACCTACTAACTACTTTGTCCAAACAAGTATGGATTTTATAGATACAGAGGCACATAATTAAATATCATTAGAAAGACATATACTGTAGTATAATATAATCAGAGATGAACAGTAGTGCAAAGTAAACATATATTTTACCAAATTTTCTTTTCTTTTAACATAGATTCTTACATAAAAGTTTATGTCAGGGGTACTCAAATATAAATCTTAAAGCTCCACAAAGAAACTTTTCAATAAGACAAAAGTTCATTTAGTAAGATCAGCCAAGCCAAGTGGGGTGGGGGGGAGGGTGTGTGTGTGTGNGGGGGGGGGGGGGGGGGGGGATCCCATCTCTTCCGATGGCCAATCTGACCCTGAGCTAACTGCTGACAAAACTAGCTGCGCTGTCAACTTTCAATGAGCCCAACACCTTGTCAGCCCATCGTTGCCATGGAGATGACAGGATGCTGAATGTGATCAAACCAAAGCAGAACAGACATTCTCACACAGACAGTGGAGCAGTCGGACATTCACAGCTCTGCTTAGAATAGAGAAAGCGAAGAATTTTGACTCATTGTGTCGCAGCGATGTCTCTCAGATAATACAAATAATACATATGAAACGTATAATTTGCTCAAAGTCCAGAGACAGTTGTGGTTCGGTCCGGAGCCGGAGTCTGGACTTTGAGGATGACTGCTCTATATTTTTCAATGATGGCTGTCAAAACACAGGGTTATTTGTTATTTATTTGCAAAATATTATTCATTTTTGCGTATGATGCTGCTTGCTGCTCAATTATTTACCACTTGTATTGCTGGAAAGTGCACAGTCTATCAGCACATGCAAAAGATATAGACATGCAAGTCAACTACACACCCACAGACTTTGAAAGTCAAAACAGCAGTTCTCTCTCTTTCTCTCTCCCTCCCTCTCGCACACCTGTGAATGCTGACAGTGTCGTGTATGTTTTAGCACGGAGAGTGAGTCAGTGTTTGTACACAGCTGGTTTATAAATGGTGGATGGAGGTCTGGTGACAATGAACCCAGTGATGAGGAGGATCGTCTTGGGATGAGAGATGTCATAAGAAGACAAGAAAGTCCGTGTGGCTGTGAAAAGTCAACATCTCCTCCTTTCCCCGTCTCATTTCTGCATTGCTGGTTTCACTCTTTACAGCTGGTTTTCCTCTTAATCTGTTTCTAGTGTTCGATTCTTTCATTTCTCTGCACCTAGTAATTAAATTTATGAGCACCTTTGAAAAAAGTCAAAAACACATACACCTAAAAGCTTGGTCCAGGTTTTAAAATAACTCTAGAAAATTATTTAAATAAAAACATATGTGACACAATTATGATCTGAAATGGCATCAACTGCCCTGCCATTTTAAGACCATGAAACCGCTGTACCTTATTACTTTAAGGCTGAATTTGTAAGTCCTATAATTCAACTTAATAACCTGCAGCCATTTTGTTCTTTCTATATCCCCCNCCCCCCTTTTCCATCTTCTCCTTTTCTCTGTCGCTCTCTTCAGTGCAGCAGATAGACCGAATGTGTCTCCCCAGGGTTGGTAGGAAAATTTAGAGCCACTGTGATAGAATCATCAGAGCTCAGCCCATAAACACACCATACTGGTTTAATAGACTGGGAAACCACAAAGGATATGAAAGACAGCAAGCAGAAAAACAGAATAGAAAGAAAAGAAGACAAAAAAAACAAAAAAAAAACATCTTGTGGAATATTTTTACCTTTTCCAAAGAGATTGTTTCACCTGCATTTATTGCTTTGTTTGCAGGATATCATGAAAAATTCTTAGTGAAAGGGTGAAAGTTTTGATGCAGCTCTAAATCCAAGAGTGGATCCAGGAAGTTTTAATGTAATACACCAATCTCAATGGAAATTATTATTTTATAATAATATGATGAGTATTAATAATTTAGTTAAGATCCAGATCTGGTGGACTAAAATATATGCTTCAACACACATTAACAAACATGCTACCATCACTAATATGTTGCTAAGATGATACTGATTCCATACTGTGCAAACATTTTGACTTGACTTTAATAGTTATAATTGATAGATCCAGAAATATATTATCTTTATTATAGTAATTTCTTTCTCTTTAGGTCAGTTCAGACAAATTTTGTGTAGGTTTATTCAGCCTTGGCAGAGGCATGAGTGCCATTCTAGTCGTTTCCTGAGGTTATGGATGAAGGATGAGACTAGTTTCATGCAACAGAGCCGACAGTGCTGATTGGATATTGATTATATTAGCAGTAACATACATCTCTTTATGTGTTGTGTGGTAAGTTTTGTCATTACTGACCTTGTAATTTAAGCTTTTTTGTGTTTATCTGACACGGCATTGACTGCAAACTCAGAGGTGAAGACAAAATAAATGCTGGAGGGAGAAAACAGAAGGACAGGCAGAGGAGGAAGAAAATGAGGTCCTGGTGAGAGAGGAGAGAGAGGAAGATACCATGATGAGAAATGAGTGCAGCATGCAGAGAGATGACCATAAAGGAGACAAATTGTTAACCTTTCTCTCTGGTTTTGGATATTTGATACCTACTGTATGTGTGTATGTGCGCGCGTGTGTGTATGTGTGTGTTCAAATCTGTTTCAACAACAGCTGTCGGCTATCTGAGCACTAAAACGTCTTCTTGTCACCACCTTTGATTTGTTTGGCAGCGGATTAACATGCATGCAGGTGCGATATGAAATGTGTCAACACGTGCAACACCGACAAACACACACACACACATTCCCACTCACTATGTAACATCTATTCTTGTCTGTGAAATTTAAATGGCAGATGGATAAACCTCTGACTTTCACACAACAGATGAGACAGAAAACAATGACCTTCCTCTGCCAAATCCATAAACACATCAGGGTCACTTGTTAAAACAAACATCCGCTTGATCAGCTAAATTTCCCAGTGGGTAAATATACTGTATCAGCCTAATTGGAATAATTGAAACAATGGTGCCTGATCCTGCCTTTTCCTCTCTCATTCCCACTCTTTCTTTTTGCACAATTCCCATTTGGCTTTCTGAAAGTTTAAAATATACTGGATTGGTGTAACACCGACCCAAAGCTTATGGGGTCAGTGTAACAGAACAACAATTTTCTAAATAATGAGGTAATAAGTTTTGGCTCATTTCCTATCATCAGTCAGAGCGAGACGGGTTCGATTGATTAGTGAAGTGAATCACATCCATCAGCTGTCAGAGTGATAAATGTACAAACAGAAGAACAAAGGAGGAAATCTGAACAGCATAAAGTAACCTGGATGACAAAATAATGTCTATATGCACTGAATATCTCTGCCTGTGTGTGTGTTTCCCATCACCATACTGTATGTTCCCCATAGCATGGCTGATACAATCCAGAATGCTATTCCTAAAGCTATTGAACGATGTTAATGACTTGGCTTGAATTGCACAGTGCTACCCAATGAGGTTTACATGATATGTGGTTGTTGTCGTTCCCAGTAAGAAAGGACAAAAGCCAGGAGAGCGAGAGCAAGGAGAAATGTTGCTGACAAGGTCACGGGGGAAGCAGGGGGTGGTGTGGGGGAGCAGAGAGAGAGAGAGTCAACAAGGATGGTCAAATGTTGATAACAGAGCACAGAAATCAGCAAAAGATCCTTTGTCCACAAACACACACACACACACACACACACACACACACACACACACACACTGACCAAGCCTCGGATAAAAGGAGCAGGGGAGGAGTAAGAACATCAGAAGAATTAGTCCAATCCATAAGAAGATGGTCCATACTGTGTCTCCTATTTCGTCTTGGTCCAAATATACATTACACTGACCCAATATGTATGTGTGTGTGTGTGTAGTTGGACCATGCATACGGTACAAATGCTCATCCATTCACATTAAGTAAGCCCGACTGCTTGCCGCCCTATATCTGCCAGGGGACACCAGAAATCTTCAAATCAAATCAACACACACACACACACACACACACAAGCCTTAGGGAAGATCAACAGTCTATGTGTTTGTGCACATGAATGACTTCCATTGAGTGGAGACTTTTGACAGCTGTGGAAAAGTAGGACATTACGGTCGCAGTTTCTGTCTCTGTGTCCTGCAACGTGCACCCCAACAACACACACAGAAACACACACCAAAGAAAAACTGCAGAATCTGCTGACCTACAACAGATTTACCAGTCTATCAGCCTCTGTCTCTCCCTTTTTTCTCCCTCATGCACACATACACACACACAAAGTAAAGACCAAAGCTGCCTCCATCTTTTTCTGAACAGCCATGCAGCCATTGACTGTGTAGTCTACACAATCAAGGCTGCATGGCTGACCATGCTGGTGCATGCTGGGTGATGAGTCTGTCTAAGAGAAGGTTCCCTCAGACAGACTTATCATCACGCTGACACATTCTGCCCTTTAATCACTGAAATTTGACTGCAGCATTGAATTGCACTTTGGAACCAACAATGGGATGTATGTATGTATGATGTACTTGGGTTCTTGCTGTTCTTTCTCCCTCTCTCTCCCTTTCCCTGGATCAGTTGCCTCTCCTCTCTTTTTTCTCCTCTCTGTCCTCTGAACAGCAGAATGAACAGAGGCGACCTGTCCCAGGAGAACAGAGGAGAATCCATCTCTAACAGAACTCACCTTCTGTTATCCTGTAGCTCAGAGAGAGAGAGAGAGAGAGAGAGAGAGATTCTGCTATATTAACCCTTTCTNCCTTCTGTTATCCTGTAGCTCAGAGAGAGAGAGAGAGAGAGAGAGAGAGAGATTCTGCTATATTAACCCTTTCTTTACTCTGTTACTTTCAGTATGAGGACACACGCACACACATCTCTGTGATGTTCTTGACGCTAGTATCAGCTTTTATTATGAAACTGATACAGACTCTGACCTTTAAACCGACAATCCCACACAGCCAAATCAGCAGCAGTCTCTCCCTCCATCTCTCTTTCTCACTCACACACCACAGCAACACACACACACACACACACACACACACACACACAAATACACACTGTGTCTCTCTGAGGTCTGAACATGGAGACGTAATAGCATAAAGGGAGTGTGACTTCCTTTTTACAGTCATGTGACCAAACATTAACAGCAAAGCCATAAGTTCCACCTGGTCAAACACTGCTCTGCCATTATGTGTGTATTCTCAGTTAAATGGACAGATGCAGGGATGAAAGAAAGTCTTAACACTGCACCAAAGTGAAAACGTGTCAAAAGAATGATGAAGTGGCTTCATTACCTACAGCCCTCCACAAAGGCTGAAATCCTGCCAGCTTCCATATTGTTCTACTCGTCAACACCTGGCTTATTCCAGTATTGCAGAGAGCGAGGGGATTATCATGCATTATTGTCTCACTTGCTGGGTGTGACAGACACCAAAGGCTACTTCTAAACTAATGGCACACGACAGCCATTAGTATAGATATTAGCTAAGGGTGGAAATTATATGGGATAGATATGGGATATATATATTGATATTCTATCTTCAAATGTCCAAAAATACATTAACCTTGAGCATAACACTTAACAATATATATTTTTTTTTGTCAGAGAATCATTTATTCACAGCTCACAGCAACATTTCAGAAACTTTGACCTTGTTCAGGCTGCATAAGGTCAAAGGAGACAAAATATTGCTGTGAGCTGTGAATAAATTATTCAAATGTTGCATCCATAGTGTATTTTTTTTTATTCCACATTATAAAATTTAATATACCAAATGGAAGACTGAAACTCGGACTAGAGTCAAGCTTTTTTTCAAGACAAGTACTGCAATACTGAAAATGTTTGGATTTTCAGTATTAAAAGTATCTCCCCTTAAATAACTGGCTCCTCCCCTCACAGGGCCCTCAGTTCTGTTGTCCCTCACTGCTCCCAGGATCCTATACGGTTCCACCATCTAAGATACAAAACACTGGGTCCCTCCATCTTCCTCAGTTGCCTTGCCTGAGGCTTTTGCATTTTTTTTTTTTAGGAAGTTTTCCCTTGTCAACTTCCACAGCCTGGGCTGGGTCAGGAACTATTGATGTGTGGGCCTGTACAGCCTTTTGAGACGTATCGACGCAAATAAGCTTGACTTGACTTAATAATGATGCTAAGAAATTATTGCATCTTGTGATTTAGTACAGATGCTTTTGACAATTAGTAGAAATACGTATTTGCATTAAACAAATCATAAGCACAAATACCAAACCCTCACGGGGAAAGTTGTATTTGAAGAGTGAGGTAAAAAANAAAAAAAAAAAAAAAAAGTGCACAACTGAGACGAGACTAGCTGAGATCAATGCTGGGCCTGCGTAATACAGCCCTCGTCCATACATCAAATAAATCAGTCGAGCTATGTCGAAACATCACACGATTTGTGGATCAAGTGCACCTGCTGATGACGGCCTGACACGCAGCCAAGAGCTCACAGCTGCCTTTGAAATGCAAAACCCAGTCCACTCTCATACAGGCTGCAGCTCTTTTGAGCTTGTGTGTGATCAACAGTAGGAGTTTTAAGAGAGGAAGCTACCTGCAAACAAGAAGATGGCACTAAAAACACCAGCTGAGTGTTGGGTGGATTCAAAAAGACTCAGTTTCAGTAGTTTCAAAAGTGACAGATAATAGAAGCAGGGTTTAGCTTTGCACTAGAACCTGACCAATACTGGATTTAGATCTTTAGATTTTTTTTGCATAAACACATAGAATAAACAATTTTTTGGCAAGGATCTCTCAAATTTGGGTATGGGTTTTGACAGGCAGGATATTTTCCAGCTAAAGAGGAAAGTTTATTACCAAAAATGACATTAAACATGATACACAAAAATACTGTATATACAGAGTATTTTACAGGCTAAATTTTATATATAGCCTGTAAAACACTCACCTGCTACAATAATCTCATTTTTGTCTGTCTGCTAATTTATAAACCAATACCAATATAATTGTGATAAGCAAACAATGGCAGGAAATATCAGCTTGCAGATGCATCAGCCGGGCTCCACACTGCACATGTGCAGACACTCGCAGCTTAAATAGCCTATTTGTTTGCAGTTTCAGCAAGAAATATTTGCATAACAATGACAAAAATAAATCGATGATCACTGACACAATCTGAGTGACAAAGACCCACCATGACGCTTTGTATCAACAGTCCTGCTGTGATTTCCTCAGATGTTTCACTCAATCCATCAATATTTATAATTTCGTCTGATATATCCATAAATGAATATCTGCATGCACACATATGTATATTTTTGATGCCATATGTACACACGCACATGCTGCTGATCACATGTATCATTTGTCTTCAACATTTAAGTAAAATACACTAGCACTACATCAGAGAAGATGATCGGTGCACGTGAGGATGCATGCTTGCCTGTTTGTTCTCCGATTGGTTGAGCTGAGGCGACAGACATACTATGTTTGTGTGTGTGTGTATATATATATATGCTGATGTGTGTTTATGCATCAGAAAGGGGGTCAGAGCAGACGGAGGTGATTGGTTGGTGAGAAGAGTCACAGATCAAGGCATCCTTCTTTAACCCACTGCCCTTCTTTCCTCTTTTTCCTTCCCCTCCCCCCATCTTAGCTGTGGCAGCGTGTGTGTGGCAAGGGGCTCACACACACATATGCACATACACAACAGTCACCTACAGAATCTGTTTCTGCAACCCCATCTCTCTCTCTCTCTCAGAATGCATCTCGTGAATGTGCTCTATCACTATCATGACTTTTTTTTTTTTTTTAATTTTTTAGTGTAAAATGTCCATTGTGCTCTATATAGGATGATGATGAAATATCCAGCATGAATACAGGAGAAAATGATGAGACATTCGTAGCATGTAGTTTCTCAATGTTAACAAATTAAACAATTTAAAAGGACAATTTACACATGCTCGATTATGCAAAAAATAGACGGAAAAAGAGGACTCGTGCGTAAAAGGCGCAGAGACTTCTCCCGCCCGACGTCCCTGAAGCATTCATCCCTCTTTTTAGCAGACAGGGGGGTGTCAAAGTCATGGGTGTCCAGCATATAAACCACATTAAAGCTAACAGATCTTGCTTTGTAAGGAAAAAGAGAGACCATAGGCTCAGGGTATTTACTGGGAGATTTGGTATCCTATAGGGAAATACAGGAGCTTATCTTTCTGTTTCAGAGATGTGAATTTGCAAGATCCAATGAGTTCAGCTGCAAAACCTAGCAGATCCATTACTGAATGCAACTCAAGGGCGTTTTGGTGTAAATGTAAAGCCACACACACATACAAAANCAGGCACCTGCCATGCTGAAGTCTAATACCTCATCTTGCATGCTAGTATTCAGGATCAGTGTTACCTCTCAGCTCCGTGGCATTCAATGCACTTGTCATTCATTGTTCACCCTCAAATTCTGACCGGTTTTAAGAAGTTTCGGTGGCATGCATGCACTTATTATTATTATTATTTTTTAATCAGAAAATAATATGCTGCACTAACCTCGCAGTCGTACAACTCACTGAGCTGTTCAATGATCCACTCCTCCAGAACCAGTCTTTTCCGCAGCTCTTTTCTATCGTACTTGACCGTCACTTTGCCCTGTTTCTTCTGGACCGGGTCGTCCCCGGTTATGGGGACGGGCCCCGCGCAGCCCACCACGGGCGCAGGCTGGAAGAAGACGCGGCTGCCGGCAGCAGGCAGCGGGGTACTGGTCTCGGTGCTGGCGGCCGACATTGCGGGATGTGAGTGCTGCTTGGAGGCGTGCGTGGACGTGAATGTGCGGGGACTGCGGCGCGGTACAGAGGACAGACTGGAGAGCTTTTAAACAGCTGCTATTTAAAGCGCAGCGCCGGAGACAGCGGAGGGGGCGGAGCGCTCTGCAAAAGCCTGCATCATAGGGGATCATCTCCAAATTCGAAGGCTTATTTTACGCTTAAAACATGTGGGTGAAATAAATCCAGTTTCCCCGTCACAGTTTGATTATTCCAATGAATTTTACAGATCATGTCGTTAAATTGAAACAAGGAAATTATGCACTTTAAAAAATAAATTCTGATTTAAAGTTTCTAAAAGATGCTATTGGCATAGTTTTTTTTAAACAAGCAAGTTTGAAAAAAAAAAATCAATTTATAGAGGGTGATATTTGATAAAAGTGACCTGTAAAGATTTTTTTNTTTTTTTTTTTTTTTTTTTTTTTTTTTTGCAACGTGCCAACCAAATTCTCTCAATGGTGTCGCTGTGGGCACTGAACAGCAAGCAGAGGGTCTTTCCCAGCTCTGGTCATGTTTGTTCTTCTGCCACCTTGTGTTTTTATTAGTCATAAGCTGACTGGGTCATGTATGAAACATGCACATATGTTCAGAGGGACCTCCTTTTGTCACGAAATGAATAATCTTAACCATCCTGGCTACATCATTATGATCCTGTTTTTTGTTTTTGTTTTGTTTTGTTTTTTTCTTAGGATTCAGCACTTGTCCTAAAGTGACCCAAAATATATCTCCTGCAGAAATTCCTGCTTTGACATGAATTTGTGTTAAAATGTAAAGAATAGATTTAAATCATACTTCTTTGATGTTGAGCCCTGAAAATCTATCATAGTTCAAATGGGTTTTTATTTAACACATCTTCACAATATAATGTCATTTTGTATGTTGCACAGATTTATGTGAATGTCAAATACAATCCTGTACAGGTCTGGGAGCAGTCTGGTGCGCCATCTGTTGGTAAAAATTATTGTCCTCATGAGATAAACTGATTTTATGAGGCTGGTCTTTTGAAATTTTGCATCATACCTATTAAAATGTTGGTTTAAGTTATTGTACTTTGCATATTGTTGTATGTAATGATTAAAAAAAACTTATTTAACACAATTGACAGAGGCTCAAATGTAGAGGCCTACAATCAGGAGAAAAATGTTAATTTATCCAGAGGGTGGAACTAGAGGACAGGCCGGGATGGTCATTAAAATTTGCTTGGATTCTGTTTACATGTTCTGCAAAATTAATGGAAATCTTGGTTAGATTCTGAAGTCTGTTGTGTGCAAAAATCACATGAGAATTCATCTGGCAATCATGAATACTCAACAAATAATATAATTATATTTTTTAATCTACTTTATTCTACAATGATTTTATCCCACGATGTTTTTAGTTATCTGTAACAGACTTTTACTGTATTTTTTTTTTACTGTATTATTGTATGGTTTGTTTTATCTGAACTGAATTGAATGTTGAAATATCACAAATATGAACAAGCTTAATTTTAACTCTCTTCAGGGTGTAGATTCCTGTATTAATGGAGTTTGTCACAGTCACCTTGAGCCTAGTTAGGAATTTTAAAAAGTAAATAAAATTACTAAAATGCTATATTATTTTCAAACCATTTCTCAGTGTGGTGGAAATTTAAGAATTTCCTACGGTGAGTCAAAATGATGAGGCTGATATTTGTCTTTGTTCTTTTATTGTAGGTTGTCAAAAGATATAGAGTTCTGCAGAAGTGCTGATTTCGACAGCAGCCAGAGAGGAAGAGCCGCTCCTTAAAGTTCAAAGAGTCATTTATACACAAGGAGAGAGAAAAAAAAGGCAGCTTCTTGGAGAAAACTGAGATAGATACTGGAAGGTTTTTGTAGCTAATTAAAGTTGCCTTATTAGGTAAATGCCTGTGCAACAATGTAAACAGAAACTACACCTTGCATGGAGTAAACAAGGAATGTACTGAGAAGAGAAAATGAGAAATATGAAAAGACTTTAAGAGCAAAAGGTCTAGTGTATCAAATGAACCAAAAATGAACAATGTTAAAATCAATATATAAAGTATAAAACTGTCTTAAGTTGTTACTGAAGCGGTAAGTGTCTAATCTGTGCGATGTATTGATTTATGAGAAATAAACCTGGGACCAAGCTGTTCCCCTTACAATCTAATTCTGATTTAAATACCAAAGGATTGTAGGTTTAACGTTAAAATATATATATAGTAAAGTCATTTACAAAAATGTTAATTGTGTGATAGCCGTGCTGTTTGGGACAGTTACAAAGTTTGGTGTAGTCTTTGAGACAGCTTGGTCACTGGGGAAACACTGAACCCAGAACCTGGCCAAGTTCCCATCATCAGCCATGCATGCTGTTCCAGCTTGTGATGACTGAACTGTTTTTCTTGTCCAGAAGATTTTTAAAGCCAATCTTTTCTGGTCTGCCAGCACCCTTCACCCAATTTACCACCTTAATCAGCATTAGCCGTCTCTGCGCCGTAATGGATCTGCAGAAAATCAGTAATTACATGAACAAAACAAAAAAAAAAAACCCACTTTTTATTTTATTTTTTGTTCAAAGGTCAGCTGACTCAGTGGACTCTAAACCAGCAGGGCTGTTGTGCAACGTCTAGAGAGGAGCAAGTGCCAAACCCTACCTTTGGATTCTCTCTGCGGTTCAAAGCACTTCAGCCATGGCTCTTCTGTCTGTCGTCACACCGGGTCTGGTGGCCGTCCTGTGCCTGATCATAGGCTTCATGTTGGTGAAATCACATGGGAAGGCGAAGACATCTGAGACACAAACGAAAAGGGGGACACAAAAGGACTTTAGACCGTGGGTGGACCAGGATTTACAGGACGACAGTGAAAAAACACCAAAAGACCATGGTAAGTGAAATTCACTTTCATAAAGTTGGGACCCTGCAAATAGTTTTGGAAATATTTTTGTAGAGACAATATTTTTGTATGGATAACTGGTAAGATCAATGCAGAGCTGCTAGGTTTTGTGTTTTCTGTAAGGAGTGGGCTTTTTTGAGGGGGAGAGAAAGCAAAACTGATCTGGCAAGGTTGGGCTGATTATACACATCTGAAACAGTCTCTATATCTATTATAGGCTAATTAAATTGCATGCATAAAGTGCTGTTAATTAATTATTTGTGTTCATTGCTCAAACATACCATTTTAACAGCAACTAACTGTCAGTAAAAATGTTTATAAAAGTGTTTATAACTGTCAGTAAAAATGCCCATAAAAAGCGAATAACTAGACCAGGTCCTTTTTTTTTTTTTTTTTTAAACAAAATAGGTGTATCAGCTGAGCTGAAGTGAACAGGGATGTCCTGCTAAGCAAACAATTAGCATCTTTGACGGTGCAAACATGTGTAGCCGTCATTAATGTCATGATTTGTTAAGTTTGTAACACAATTCACAAATTGCACCCAAATAGATCACAGCATAATCAATGAAAAAGCACACTGTATGAAAATATTACCCCCCACATCAGATTTGATTTTCTTTCTTTCTTTCTTTTTCTTTCTTTCTTTCTTTCTTTCTTTCTTTCTTTCTTTCTTTCTTTCTTTCTTTCTTTCTTTCTCACCTATATCTTCCCTGCAAAATGTAGAGCCACCTTTTAAATCCTTATATTCCCTAAATCATTTCACTTTTTTGTAATTAAAAAAGTGAAATGATAACATTGATAACATTAATTAAAAAATAAATGTTATCAGAATATATTTGAAAATGATTCTCTGTGTGTGTATGTGTGTGTATACATATATATATATTCTAACTGTTCATGTTGTTGAGTTCTTGTTAATCATATCAATAAAAGGGCACATTTCAACCTCTGCATTATTGAGACAGTTGTCACAGCTTTTGAGACTGCATACCAAAAATCAAGCAAATTGTGAAAAATACGAAAATGTAAAAATAAATTATAGCAGGATTAGATGTGTGTGTCTTCCATTAGTGTATCTAATTTGGCTGCCAAAGATTCACTTTTCACTATTGACATATAACACACTCAAGACTGATTACAAGCCTGATTACAGTTTGATGATATCCTGTTCACAGCTAACATATCTGGCCTAAATCCTCTGCAGTTGCTCACCCTGCCTGTCTTTCATCGTTTTAGAGGGTGATGATTGGGTAGACAGCAACGAGGAGGAAGACCATCCCCATGTGCCATACTCACCACTACGTTACCCTGTGGAAACTATGCTGGAGAGATCCCAGCATTTCTTCACCCTCATGAACCAGCGGAGGTCTGTCCGATTCATCAGCCCAGAACCTGTGCCACGGGAAGTCATTGATAATGTCATTCGTTCTGCAGGTGTGTGTGTGTGTGTGTGTGTGTGTGTGTGTGTGCGTGCGTTTGTGAAGCATACATATTTGATAAAAATAAAGAGCAATTAGTGGTTATTCTACAATTTATTCAGCTCTGCTTTCTATGACATTTTGTTTAAAGGAGGAATTAAAATGGAATGAACAGAATCAATTCGAGCCTACTTTGTTTCAACATCAAGTACTATCACAAGAAGAAAACGAAAAAAGGTTAAAAGCAACTAAGGATCTAATGCATCTATATTCTGTCTCTTTTGCTCTTATTTTTGTGTACTCTTCTTCCATCTGTCTTTTCATGGACAGGTACAGCTCCTAGTGGAGCACACACAGAGCCATGGACCTTTGTTTTGGTGTCAGACCCAGAGATGAAGCACCAGATCAGACTGATAGTGGAGGAGGAAGAGGAGGTCAACTACCGTCAGAGAATGGGGGACAAGTGGGTCCATGATTTGGTCAAATTAAGGTGAGACAGACACACATTTGCATCAGTGACACAAATAGTGATGCTATCAAATACATCTGACTGTTGGCAGAATTCAGCACCTGTAAGTCTGTATGTGTTTCTTCTCTTTCCAACTACTTTTTTTGTCCTGCAGGACAAACTGGATTAAAGAGTACTTGGATGTTGCTCCATACCTGATTCTCATCTTCAAACAGACCTATGGAATTCTACCTAATGGAAAGAAAAAGACACACTACTACAACGAAATCAGTGTTTCCATATCCTGCGGAATCCTGCTGGCTGCTTTGCAGGTATAGGATATCATACCTCTTGAAATATAGTTATGGAATTAGTGTAAACCTAAACAATTAAAGGTGGTAACATCCCCAGTGACACAAGTTTCTACTAATTCTGCTCATTTTCTTATCAGAACGTGGGTCTTGTTACGGTTACATCGACGCCTCTCAACTGTGGCCCCCAGCTCAGGCTCCTCCTCAAACGACCAGCCAATGAGAAGCTGCTGATGCTACTTCCTGTGGGCTACCCTGCTTCTGATGCCACTGTGCCGGACTTCAACCGGAAGCCTCTGGATGAGATCATGACATATATATGAGAGAATCAATCTACACGGAAGATAATGTCAAGTGGCCTTCTTTTAGTCCTTTATGTAAATCTGATCTATTGTAATGTATAATTGTGGTCTGATCTTGCAAATACAGCCAGGTAAAGCTATTGTTTAGTATAATACTCATCTATTGAAGAAAGAGGTCCTCAAACTTTTTCCGTCGAGTCTGCATTTGGCAGTAGAAGAACTTTCATGCACCCCGTGGTGCTGGTCAGCAACATTTTAACTTCATCAAAAATGGAGGATCCAGAGATCTAGTTGGTTGGTTTTCCAGTACTGCTACCATAACAAAATACATTTTAGCTTGATTCACATATAATTGAAGAGTTTGTCATAATTATGAAATATCAGCATGTGTTTGTCAAGAAAAATGGTGTCCTGTTTCATGCTGTGCTTAAAACATCCCTGATGTCACAAAACATTACAAAAAAAAAAAATATACATATATATATATATATATATAGGTGGTGATGCAACTGTCTTGTGTAGTTCTCCATAAAAATTATGACAAAAACAGCACAGTGTTTCTCCAACTTTTAAGCACCACCTTTAAGCAAACTAAAATATACCAACAAGCCACTGACTATAAGAAAAATCACAAAAATCTTCATGTGTGTATGTGGGATGCATGCATTGCAATGGAATACAGAATATTCCTTTAAATTTTACAACAAATATTCGCATGACCATATATTTTAATTTTTTTGATTCTGTTCAGACATTTCCAGTCAACTGGCATACTACCAGGGTCCCCCCGGTGGTACATAAACCTCAGTTTGAGAACCACTCTGGTAAAACATAATGCGAGCTTTACGATCCCCGCTGGCTCTCCCTGCTGGTGTACGAGCATTTACAACCTGTAGGTGTCAGTAAAGCCAAAGAAAAACATTAAACGTCCACTGAAGAAGAACGGTCGTATTGCGCAGGCGTACACCACGTACACCGATGAACAGCGATGTGTTGCTAAATGTTAGCTGGCTAGCAAACGGTCTGTCAGTGGTACATTGGGCTTGATAGGGGAGCAGAGCGGGGGAGAAGAACGGTGACCCAAGCGCCGCTACAAAATGGCCGGACAACAGTTCCAGTACGATGACAGCGGCAATACGTTTTTCTATTTCCTAACGTCCTTCGTCGGACTTATTGTGATCCCAGCCACATATTACCTCTGGCCCCGGGATCAGAATGCTGGTAAGGCCTGATGTGTGGCTCAGTGCTAACTTTGCTAACTGACTAACCCCAGCTAGTCAAAGGGAACTGTGGAGTCAGCTAGCATCTTGACTCGTAAACGCTCACCAGTTTGTAACCCGCGAATCTTAGCTGATTAGCTTGCTAACTAAGGATGCAGCTACAACCTATACTACAATATTGCAACGCTCGCAAACGTTACAGACAGCGATGTTCAAGACTCTTTAACTGGCAGAGCCTGTCAGCTAATGTTTTGCAACAACTCCTTGGCTTTTTAGTCTAACTTATCTTAACAGCTTTGTCCCCGTCACTGGGTTAACATTTATCCAGTTGCTGTCCACAACTAAAGCTTTAGAGAAAAACTAAAGAAGCAGGATAACCTTAGTAAATAAAAATGCCTTTGTACTGTATTGCTGTCACCTAATCATAAAATCTCCAGTTATGCTATCCGTCAACAACAGGTCATAAATGTTTTATGCTAGCAAAGTTACTGAGCTGGTGGACTTGCAATAGCTGAAAGACTGTCACCATAAACTGTAGGAGAATGTGTACAGCGTTAAAACTTAGTTATATGTACTCGTACAACATACCCACAGCAATGATATAAATATCTTCAGTCTTTCAATCTCCACCTAAAAGCAACTGTTATATGTAGATACTGAATCCAAATATCCTAATATTAATATATTGTCAATATTTTCCCCATTCCACAGTTATTACAGTGTCAGTAATCTGGATTGTCTGATATTTCCCATGGCTTCTTTTCTTAATCACAATGAGGTTAGATCAAGAGAACTTGATTGACATCATCATCAAACTGGAAGAAGTCCCTCAAGTATCAGTGATTTATAGATAGAAAGTCTGCATCAAATTCTATATCTTGCCAATAGACAAATGATCTTAGAAAGTTTAAGGAGGTATACTCATTACTGCATGCAAGAAACAAATAGTTTAAACAGTAGCAAATGCTGAAAGACTGTCTGTTGTAATCTTTGTGTATTGCTTTAATCTCAAAACTTTACTTCTATCCTGACTGACATACTGTCAAATAACCACCTTTGGTTCTGTTTGTTCTAATGAAATTGTGGGATTTGTGTTTTACCATGAACAAAAGACGATGCAAAGAACACTGTATAACACAATCACTGTGTGTAATGCATTTATTTGTGTGTGCCATTGTGTGCTGCTGTGTAGATTGTGGCATTTTTGAGGTGTGTGAGACCTCTAACTGCCCCTCTTTCCTCTCATTTCCTTCTATCATAGAACAACTGCGTCTGAAGAGCCTGCGGAGGGTTCATGGCAGGTGCCTCTGGTATCGGCTCAGGCTAATGAAGTCACAGCAGAGCATTGTCCCGACATTAAAGTGAGTCAAAGCAACTTGAGTAGGTGTTGAGATTTCCTCTTTGTGGAAATAAATCACAGAGAATCATTCATTAAAATGATGAGCTCTTGTATGTCTTCCGTATGTACAGTCATTCAAAGGAGTTTTACCAATCTGATTCCTATAGGAGCTTTCTGTTTTTGGTTGCCCTCCTTGTAGGAAGTTTGACAGGTCTGGATCAGGGCAGCTATAGAACAGCATCCCTGAAGCTGGTAGGGAATCAATGTCTGGTTCAAGGGGCAATCAAGCAGCGTAAATGTTTGTTGACACACAGGTTACAGGTGATCAGATGAACTAGAAAGACATATTTTACAACAAATTAGCATCCATACAGCTTTTCAGCTGATTATTTGGCATCTTAGGCATCTAAGATGAGGATCACCTGGATTATTCCTGTTATGCTATGTGTTACGCTTTCAGTTAGATTCATTTCTAAGTGGTGATACATGATCACCTATAACATGATTGGCAGCATAATGATAGGCTTCAGTAACGGATGTTTGCTCCCACTCACCTTGCGGCCAGTTGTCTCATCAGCTCCTGTGTGTCACCCTGTTAACGTGCTTGCACTCAAAAAGCTCAGGCGTGCTCTCATGGAACTGTTCTTCTGACAGTCTAATGCTTCACACAGCGTGTGTGATGCAGCTCAGATGGGGTGCTCTGTCAAGATGAAACATAAAACACACTATAAGCAGACTTTAGCTTTTATGTGTTTATGGCAATAATATTTTTTGTTCTTTTCAGCTAAATGTATAAACCTCTCATTGGCGTGTGCTGTTTGTGTCAACATTATGCCACACTGTTAACATTTCTTGTAATGTATCTCCATTATCTCTGTGTTGTTTATTCACTCTGTGTGCGCGTGTGTGTGGTTAATGGAAGGACAGCTGTTGGAGTGCTGTTCAGTCTCATTCTGCTTGTCGTCTCTCACCTTTTTACCTGGTGTCACAGCATTTCTGTGTGTTCGTTTTGAAATCTCTGCTTCCCCAGCTGTTTATCTTTGTCCTTCGTTCAGTCCTTCCTGTTTTTTCTGCAGAGACATTCCACTTACATCATATGTTTTGCTCTGAAAATTCATAAATTCTTTATTTGAATGGTGAAAGCACTTGTGACTGAAGCTTATGGAAGCCTAAAATCTCTTTATTAGGTGCAGTCTCAATCTCTGGGTTTATCTCTCACAATCTCAGTATCTTAATTTTCCCTTCACGCAATAAAGATGTATGATAAAGATGGTGTTTATTATAGAAATGCATCACATTTTTCTGGCTGAGCTACTCAGATAACTCAGGCTAGTGAATGGTTGTCATAGCAACAGATGCTGCAGAGCAGGCCATAGGGTTTGCCATTGTCATGGATACTTGGAAGTCCAACGTGCATGTCCATTGACGATACCACAAACTTGTTTCGCCCCTCAACTTATGTACAACAAATTAAGATACGCTTGCAACTGTCTTATAAATGACAAGCTAAAATTAGCTTCCCTTGATCGATCAGGTCTTCAAAAATTAATGTAGCTGCGGTCTGCGTACACTTAAATTGTCTCTAGGAGCATTTGATGAAAGTGTCTTGTTGAAATAAAAAAAATGGGACAAGGCAGATAGTTGTGTATAACATGTTTTTTGTTGCCATTTGCAGGAAAGCAGCCTTGTTATTTGGGTGGGCTGTGTTTCTGCTGCTAGCTTACAAAGTGTCTAAACTAGACAGAGAGTACCAGGAGTACAATCCCTATGAAGTCCTCAACTTGGACCCGGTAAACACAGTCTCCTTTATTCTTCTTCACGTCGGACCTGATCATACCTTACTTATGCATATGTGACATGCTAAAGAGTTGCTGTAATTATATTTCTGTGTCCAGGGTGCATCACTGTCAGAAATCAAGAAGCAATACCGTGTACTGTCACTCAGATTCCACCCTGACAAAGGTGGGGATGAGGCCACATTCATGAGAATTGCCAAAGCCTACGCTGCGTAAGTTTCACTCAGCCAACAGCAGTCGGACATTTGGCTTGTTTGTCATCTGTGGTAATCATTCACTTCTTTCTACCAGTCTGACCAATGAACAGTCACGCCAGAACTGGGAAATGTACGGTAACCCAGATGGTCCAGGAGGTGAGTTAAGCTATCCTCTGTCCCTTCTGTACTTGATGCGTGTGTGAACCAAATAGGGAATGATGCTGTTTTACAAATTTCTGAATGTATCTCCTTTTCTAGCTACCAGCTTTGGTATTGCCCTACCTGCCTGGATTGTGGACCAGAAGAACTCTATGCTGGTATATTTAAATTTTCTGTTGTTGATTTAATGAATTAATCTGCCATGATTAGGTTTGATTTATTGGATTCAACTAGTGGAGATGTATTGTGATCAGCTTGAGGCTAACAGTCCTTTTTTTTTCCTTCTGTAGGTGCTGTTGGTTTATGGTCTAGCCTTCATGGTCATCCTTCCTGTTGTTGTGGTAAGTCCTCACCTTGATATAAAACAAGGCTGTGTATAATAGAAAGCATTCTGTTTTTTTTTTTTGTTTGTTTTTTTTGCTTCTAACTTTAATTTCTCACTTTTCTTTCTATCACTTCCATCCTGTCTCTTAGGGCACATGGTGGTACCGCTCCATTCGCTACAGTGGAGACCAGATCCTCATCAACACCACCCAGCTCTTCATGCATTTCATGTACAAGACACCCAACATGAACATGAAACGTCAGTCTCCCTTTCCACACTGATAATACTCTTTAATTTAACCAGACACCCAATTTTGGCTAATTGTGACCTCTTGTGACCTCCAGGGTTAGCCATGGTGTTGACAGCAGCTTTCGAGTTTGACCCTCGCAGCAACAAAGAAGCCACTATTCGACCCACAGACAACATCGAAGTGCCACAGGTAACGCAAATAACAGCCGTCACACATATCCTCAGCCTAACAACATGGAAACTTGTGAACACGTGTGCGTGGGATGATTAAACTGAAGTGTTTGTCTCTTCTCTGTCTTGCAGTTGATCCGTGAGTTGGGAAATATCAACGTGAAGAAAAAGGAGCCTCCATTCTGCTACCCATACAGTTTGAAGGCCAGGGTCTTAGTGCTTGCCCACCTGGCACGCATGGAGGTATCAGAGGAATTAGAAGAAGGTAGGACACCCAGTTCAGTATTTACTATTTCTCTTTAAAATTTAAAGACATTGGTACTCTGGAAGAAATTGGTATTGTGGTATTCTTTAGGAGGGCTTATAAAGGCAGTTTGCTGAAAATAACACTTTCCCTAAAAATTCAGATTTTTGTCTTTATTCACTCTCATGTCATAAAGCACCAGTAAAGTTACACGCTCATGTTTGTGCAATAACTGGTTCTTTATAATTCCAAAAAAATGCAATAAAAGGACTCCAAACAGCTTGCGCAGCATAATTCAAGTGTTCTGAAGCCAGAAGATTTCACTGCAAGTACACAACTCTGTTTGTATGTTTACACTCCTACGCACAGCTAATGTACACTCTGAGGAAGCACAAACTGTTTAGAGTAGTTTTAGGGTCTTTCTTCACCAATTTGGAAACTGTAATGAACACAAACTTTACTATTTATGTTGCTTTGGGGAAATTTGTGTTCTGTGAATAGGATGTGCTCTCGTTACTTCACTTTTGAGACAAGTTAATTGGATATATTGCGTCATACTTGTCTGGTTTACAGTGTCAGTACCCTTTATTAACGTCATTACTTATTCAGTTTCCCAGGAATCTGATGAAGGCTGAACATGTGGAAAGTTACAAACTTCATCTTTAACAGATCTTATCAATTTGTCTTTTTTTTCCTTAAATATCCCAGTGGTGAAGCTGTTAAGCTGTGTTTAATTCTCTCTATATAAATGTAATTTGTTAGGAATTGCAAGACCAATTTAAGAGCATAATGTACATATGTTGCTGTTTCAGATCAGAGGTTTGTGGTGAGAAAGAGCCCAGCTCTCCTCCAGGAGATGATCAATGTGGGCTGTCAACTTACCATGATGGCCAACAGCAGAGGAGGTACACACACACACACACACACACACCTAATTACTATTATTGACAAAATATCTCTACTAGTGCAAACAACCAGAAATGGAGAAGTATCGGTGTGATTTCAGAAGTATATTTTAATGTATACAGACATAATCCCTCTACATGAAATTCTCAGAACCCTGAACTTGCTCAAGAAGTTTACCTGATAGGAAATAAAGGCACTCCATATGTGAATGTGTAACAGCAGAGGGGATGTTGTGCATTATTAAACCACTACAGGAAACAACTTTATGTAACGTATGTTCCACCGTTTCAGCACAACTGACTATTTGCTGGTAAATATATATATATATCTATATATAGAGATATATATCTATATATAGAGATATATATATCTCTCTATATATATATATAGTAGATATATATATATATACACACACACACACACACACACACATATCAGTACTTTGCTTTGGTGTTGACTTGTTTTTGAGTCATGAGTCGTAAAAAAAAAAAAAAAATNAAAAAAAAAAAAAAATTATACTCATTGTTGTGCGTGTTTTTGTATACTGGCATGTGCCTGTGCAGGTTTCCACGCTCCTCGACTGGTAACCATAGAGAATTGCATGAAGCTGACCCAGATGATAGTGCAAGGTCTGCAGGAGTCAAAGTCACCACTGCTGCAGCTGCCCCACTTTGAGGAGGAGCACCTCCGTTACTGCATCTCCAAGAAGGTACCAGCTGAGTGTTTCCGTGCATATAAAGAGAATGGCATTAAGAAAGTTTGTTCACAGTGATGGATCATTTGTTCTAACAGCTCCTTTGCTTTCAGTATAAAGTTCGGAGCCTCCAGGACCTGGTGAGTCTGAAGGACTCGGACAGACGCAGCATGCTGCGTTTCTTGGGGGAGGAGAAATACGATGAGGTCATGGCTGTGCTGGGCAGCTTCCCTCACATCAATATGGAAATCAAACTGCAGGGTCAGTTCTAAAATACACACAAACACTATCCACTAACACATACAGCTGACCTGTCATTTGTTTGCAATCACAACTGATGATCAGTTATTATAGTTATTGCTGCAAATGCACTGTGGAACTGTGTGAATCTTTTGTTGTCTTAAAAGTTCTTTCATTTTCTCCTCTTCTTGGATTTTTGCAGTTCTTGATGATGAAGACAGCAATAACATCACAGCAGGCTCTATTGTCACAGTTACTGTCACCTTAACCAGAAAAAAGATGGTGGTAAGGAATACTGTGATGCATAGACTGTCAAAACATAGCAAAGCAACACATCTGATTGAAATTGGATGTTACCTTTTGTTGTGGTCAGATGCTTCCATCAGTAACCACTAGTATGTGTTGTGAACTTTACACATAGTTGGAAAGCATTAACTGTGTGCATTTGGTCTGTGTGTAGGATGTGTTTGAAAAAGAGCAAGAGTCAACAGCGTGTCCAGGAGACGAGGCTGTCAGTCCGGAGGAAGGAGTATGGATCACACAGCACATGTCAACTTAGCCACTTTTATTAAACATACTCACACACACATCCAGCTTGATGGAATTTTCTTTTCCTTATTTTCCCAACTCTCATGTTGCATGTTTCTGTGTGTAAAGCAAGGAGACTCGAGTAAAACCAAAACCAAAGTGTGGCAGAACAAGAATAAAGGAGCCAAGAAGACAGCCAAGTCCAAGAAGAAAAAATTAACCAAGAAGAAGGCCATGCCTGCACCCGCTAAGGCCAAACAGGCCAATGGCAACGTGGCAGGAAATGTAAGTGTCCAGCCACAGAGTNCCCGCTAAGGCCAAACAGGCCAATGGCAACGTGGCAGGAAATGTAAGTGTCCAGCCACAGAGTGAAGGCTGACTAGTGAATGAATATACTTATGAAAGGCACGTTTTTCCCTTTAATCTTTCTGAGTGTGAGATTTTCATGTGTCAAAATGGATTTATTTGTAATCCATGTCAAAACTACACTGCTCACATCATAAATCCATCAATGTTTGTTTACAGGAAGTGGCAACAGCAGCAGCGGCAGCAGCAAAGGAAGAAGAGGACGAGGGCTCAGACAAAGGCAGCGAGTCAGACGAGGGCGAGGCCAACAAGGACTCTCCCAGCGAGCGAGACGAAGACAGTGACAAACAGAGCGACACCGAGGTGGATGAGATCGCCGGTGATGATGAGGAGGTCGGGGAACAGATTCAGTATTTAAATGAATGTGCATGATTTCCTGTTGCTTTCTCTTTACTCCAAATTACAGAATCTGTGAGCCGAGACGATTTCGGCAAGTTGTCCCTCCACTTTATCAGTTAGCTTTATATTTTGGGCTGTAGCTGTCTGGCTAACAAAGTCAGTGCCTTCTCATTTTGTCACTTAAAGTAAATAATGTATTTTTCATCAGCCAACTAGGTAACATGAACAAATTTGATGGAAAACCTTTACAGATGCAATACTAGATGCTTTGTCGCTTTTGCTGCAGTTTAAATGTGCAGAAAGTTGTGTATTACAGCAAAGGATAAAGCCTGGAGTCCCAAAAATCCAGCGAGTCTCACGAGCGACTGGCAGAGTTCTAACTACAGACCGCCATGAGGTCAGGAAACACTATCAGCACCAAACCTAATCCTCCACTCTCCTCACCCAACCCTTCCTGCAGGAGTGGGAGGCGCTGCAGCAGAGCATCCAGCGGCGAGAGCGGGCCCTGCTCGAGACAAAATCTAAAGTCACCCACCCTGCCTACAGCCTCTACTTCCCCGAGGAGAAGCAGGAGTGGTGGTGGCTCTACATCGCTGACCGCCGAGACCAGACCCTCGTCTCCATGCCGTACCATGTCTGCACGCTAAAAGACACCGAAGAGGTGAGCGTGCGTGTGTTTTTGCGTGCACAAATGACAAAGTGCATGCGGCTTTTGGTGTTTGTTTTTGGAAAACTCAAGAGGTGAGCGTGTTCATTTAAGACATCAAAAGAGATTGTTACAAAAAAAAAAAAAAANAAAAAAAAAAAAAAGCAAATACCGAAAAAGGAATTAGTAGCAACAGAAGCTATACTTCAGTACTGAAAGACATTGTTGTGGGCTTGTATTAAAATTCCGCAGGGGTATGACGTGGCTTAGACTATAATCCATTTAGAGAATAAAGGTCTGGGTAAGTAAAAATGTGCGTGTTCACGTTTCTTCTATTTCTTGTGCACCGTAGCACCTCACACATCCTGTTGCTAGGCAACCCTTTGCACTGGTGTCATTGTTCCCTCAAAGGAGTGTGCGTAAAGTGTGTTTGTTTTAAGGATTTGCACCTATGATCCTGGTATTCTGCAGCGTGGTACAGAGTGACAGCGAGATAAAAATTCCCATGTTAGGTCTACACAACCTGCTGTCTCTGCTAATAGCAACAGATTGGCAACAGGCAACCCACCCATGCATAAGAGTGACCACGCTGCTATAATGGTGCGCTGTCAAATAATCAGTCTGTCTCTAGAACAATTCCTTCTGCTGTTTGTGCCAGTATGACACCTTAAATGCTGTGTGAGAGACATTTTTTGGGGGCGGGAGGAAGGAGGCTGCCTTCATCAACATGACAAGGCAGTAAATTGGTTCTGAGTTCATGACTCATTCTCTACTCACGCTGAATCATAATTAGCCTCGTGCTGATAATTAGGTGTTTGCAGTTTGTAATTGCGTGATATAACAATCACAGCCTTGGTTAACGCTGGTCTAATATTTACATTTGGACCCTTGTGGTCGTTTATTTGTGATTACCGCATTGTGCCGCTTTCGTGCTGCAGCTCAGTAATCGTGTCATCAGAAACAGTTGGTTGTCTTTTTTTTGTTGCTGCTACATCTTTTCATCATTTACAGGTTTGCCTTCTGCTGGTGTTACCTTTTAATTATTAATTTTTCTGTTTTGCATAAACAAGAAAAAAGACTGGGTGCATTGTTTTCTGCTAATCATAGCCACAGGATTAACACTGTGTGCGTTTGTTTGTTCATTCATTCATTCCCCAGGTGGAGTTGAAGTTTCCAGCTCCTTCCAAAACAGGCAACTACCAATATTCCGTCATCCTCCGTTGTGACTCCTACCTTGGACTGGACCAGATCAAGCCGCTCAAGGTGACAAAACTACATCCGTGTGTGTATTTTTGGTTGGTGACTTCAGCCAAATCAATATTAACTGCTTGAATATTTTTGTCGTACTTTTCCCTAGCTGGAGGTCCACGAGGCCAAAGCCATGCTGGACAACCACCCTCAGTGGGACATCCCTGACACGGAGGAGGAGGACGAGGAGCAGGAAGACAGCGACGGCATCGAGGAGAGCGAAGACGACGACGAGGACAACGACTGAATGCACACGTGCACACACTCTGCCCCTTGCTGACCAGCCACCCACCGACTCCCAATCCCACGATAGTGCTCAAGAACAGCGAATGAGGAGTGCAGATCCGCGCCCACCCCACACAGAAAATTCACCGTGGACAGTTTATACACACAGAGCCCTCCTCCATCACTTTACCTTTACAGTGACATGACTGTGACCCCCACGCCTCCATTTCCCCTTTTCTACAGAGACTTATTCCGTTGCAGGCGGAAGAGAATTCTGTGAATACGTAACAGGCCCAAATGTGTGAGTGTTGACTTGCGAGAAAATGTGTGTGTTATTACTATACGTGTGTATGCTGTGAGTTTGTAAGCTCATGTGTGTTTGTACAGGTATGAAAGATTGTCTCACTGTGGACTGGAGGACCTATAATTGGGCTCTTTTTTTTTCTTGAGGGGAGGGGGATGTGTAACAACCAGTTCCATTCACAAAATAAACAAAACACAACTTCCACATGGAAAGCATTACATTGTTCTCACTCGTAATTTAAATATCACTTTTCCACATCAGGATACTTTCTATTATTCACTCTGCAAAAGTGGAAGCTTTTGCTCTGTTGAGAATTACCACCTTGTCAACCATTTCCCACTGTCTTACCAGCCAGTTTCATGCTAACTCTACCTGTTCTGCCCTGTGATCCATGGTAAAACTGTATTTTTCAGAAAGAGATTGTTGTTGGTTGGAAGGTGGATCTATAACTGAATAATCATGCTTAAGTATAAAGAGGAAATTACACAAATTACAGTGTTTAGCTTTGGATGAATTTTGAGTTCTCTTGTCCATCTACTATGTAAGAGTGGTGAGTTTTTAGTCTTTGAAGGAATTCGTACTGATATATACAGAATCATATCTTTTCCTATTTCTTCATCTTTCTTTTTTGTTGATAATTGTAGCACATTCCAGTGTATACTCATTGTCCAAAAAGGCCTTATGAAAACAACTGAACACCACAACATGTAGAGAAAGACGTTGGGTGCTATGCACCGGTAATTCTTGGGAGAACAGGTGAATAGGTCTGTTTCATTCTACAGTATTTTTCCTTTGTTTCCTTTGGCTTTAGAGTGAAATTATCTCTTCTGAATAACCTTAGATCCTCAGCCTTAGCTACAAATCCCAGATCCAATCAAGAGGGGTGGCATTCACACTTTAAAACATGGCTGCAGATAGGTTTTGGCCCTGGGGAACATAAGACACGGCACACATGTCGAAGAAAACAAGAATCCTTTGAAAGAAACTTGGAGTGTAAGAGTAAGCATATTCTGGCGAGCACCTTGGATTTATTTCTTGTTTTATTTTCTTCAATCACTTAAGCAGAACAAGCTTAGTTTTGTAATTATAACTTTCATGTCAGACGGGAAATTTTTGTATCTATCTGGAGGCTTTACGGTTGGGCTAACAAGAGGATCCCCTACATGTAAATTTAGTTTTGTTTTTTTTTGTCTCTGTTACACTGTAATTATAACAAATGTAACACATAAATCTTTGTCTTGTTTTGTTCCATTCTAACTTTGGTTTTACATCTGTTAGTGCTGAGTGGAAAAATATTTCGGAGCTTCCCTGTACAGCTCTGTGGACTCTCACTGTATGTCGATGACTTGACAGTTTAGTTTGCTAAGAAATGACTAAACTTTGATAAATGCCCTCATTCAAAAGTTTGCGGTATACAGAAGTGTGTCATGTTGGTGTTGGAGAGATGAGGCTGGAATGCCTGGTTACTCTTAACACCACAGACACACACACATGGACACACTTTGTCCTTCTGTTATTGCGTTGAAAGCAGGTGTATGCTAACAGGTATATTGTACTCTGAGTATTTATCACGCTGCAATAGAATGTAGCATCAGTGATTAATGCTGTGTGGAAAATAACTGCAGTGAGGTTAAATATGAAACCATCTCTCCTGTGACAGACCCGGTCCTGCCAACAGGCCATCTCAGTTTGGAAAAACTAGCCGATGATTATCTATCTGCCACTTTTGTTTACAAAGGAACTGTCGTTGTAAATGGAAATATATATTATTTGTATTTAAAAATCATTTCAAATAAAAACTTTTAAATGAGATGGTTTGTTTTTCCATGCCAGAAACAGATAGTCCCACAGAATGTTAGTTCTGACTTGTTTATGTAGAAAAAAATAATGTATATGATGTGAGGTCTTTAAGGGACAGGCAGAGAATGTGCCTTTTTGTGATTTTTGCAAATTAATTAAAGTTAAAATGGATTTTTTTTTTTACAACTTCCACTAATGAAAAACTCTTAGTCCAGAGCTAGTCATTTCCATTATAGTTCTATGAAATGCTTCTTATACCCTGGAGGCTTGCCCCATTTATTGCAATTATACCAGTTTGGCATCTTGCAGTGAGATACTGCTGGATATTTTCTTATTTTAAGCCAATTTTTGTTTTACGTTAATGGACAGTTGATGTGCACATACAGATGCACACCATTTCCCTCATTTCATCTGAACATCTGGATCCCACTGAGAATTCCCAGGTAAAAATGTCCATCTCAGTTCCAGCTCCATAATCATGTAATACTGTATCTTATTTGCCTTTATTCCAAAGTGATCCTAAAGTGTTATACTGCACACATCAGATGAAAGCAATAAGCACATTATGCAAGCCTATATTTTTGACCATATAGGTTTGAACAAAATTTACAGAGCCAATTGAAGAGGTTGTTGTAATAATGATTGGTGATAATCATTTTGCCTTTGTCATCAATATATCCTTGTTGATATCCAGACGTTATTGATATCAACAAATTATTAAATTTAGGTGATTTTTGCAGGTGGGGTGAACTTTTGTTTTTATTTGGATCACAAAGCAGTGCAAAATTTCTGTCAAATATGCTACAAAATTATTAAAGCAATCTTGAGTGTTTCATTCGTTTACTCTCTCTCTCTCTCTCTCTCTCTCTCAGTGCAGGTAAATGAGCTGCAGCTTTAAACCTGATAGGGAAATGATCCACGCAGCCAACACTCCTTTATTACCGACTTATTCACATGTTTGTTCCCTAACTTACGCCCTTCGGCTCGGTATAACTCCTGTAATATTCTCCGGAGAGCTCTGCGGCTCTGCTGCTGCTTCCCGCCCGCCTCTCCTCTCTCCTCTCTCCTCCCTGCCGCATCTGCAGGGGTGGAACCCGGACTGATCCAGACCGAGATTCCCCTGCTGTGTCTGCCGGTTCTGCTGCTTCATCCACCGGTCTCTACAAAACCAGCNCCCACCCCACCCCACCAAGTTTACAAAGGGAATATTGTGCATATAACCTATAACTGCAATAATTTAAATTCTAGTATTTTAGAACTTGCATAGGAATACTGCGGGAGCTTACAACAAGGTCATTAGAAACTATATGGGATGTGTCAGATAGTTATTACCATGTTACTTCAGGGATATTACAGTATCACAGTCAATAAAAGAGCTTAAAATTAATTCAAACCCAACTTTGACCTTCATATGGGGTATTGTAATAGTGAATGATTTTTGTTAGTGTAATTTGAGATGTTAGTGAATTATTTAAAGAGCAGAATCTTATTTTTTTTTCTCCCATACCAGAAAAGTTGACTTTAAAGGACTGCAGGCCATTGATAAATCCCTATTTGCCTACAGTATGTTATGCAGGCCATTATGCAGAGGAGTAGTAAATGTGTTTTGAAGATAGACTAATAACAATGGGGCCCTTAGGTGGAAGGTGCATGGTGAGCCAAGAGAGGTGGAACTCCCTCTGGATTCATCTTTACTGGCAACAACACAATGCTGAAAGCTCTCCTCTCCTCTCCTCTCCTCTCCTCTCCTCTCCTCTCCTCCAATTTGCTTTCAGGCAAATGCTGACCTGCCAGACAATGTTCGTTGCCAATTTGCTGGAATCTACAATACAAGGAAACAGTTGTGGTGAGTGTGTAAGTGTGTAAGTGTGATTGCGGTGGCATCACTGACGAGTTAGTTGGAATGAATACGAATAAACGACGCTGCAGCAGCATGCCTATTCTTTTATCTCAGCAGGAACATCTTTGAAGCCAGGTAAGTGGATTTTTTTTTTAATCCTTCCAGAAAAAAAAGTTCATCTTAAAGGGTATATGGTTGCACTTTTGTGAACAACTGCCTAAATAAACACACACACTCAAATATGTTGAGCCCAAGATAAAAACAAAACAAAACTGTATGTTACCAGAAAGCACCAGGGATAAAACCATGCCTGAGCTCAAGGTTAAGATTATAAATAAAGTCGTTATCTATCTAACATGTCCTCATACTATTTCAGTCGCCATGAAGGTTGCAATGAATGAGCACGGTTACCACGGTGACCACAGGAAAGTTAAAGTCTCAAGCCACCAAAGCAGCATGAGTGTACAAATGAGCTGGAGGGATGGAACACCAATTAAAAGCTAATCCTTCATTTGGTCATTTGATGATGGTATAATGGAGATCACTGTAACTGGTTGGTCCAAAATCTACTGGGTTGAGATCTGATGATGTGAAGGCCATAGCGGATGATTTACAACATTTTCATACTTATCAAAAATTCGGTGACCCCTCGTGCCCCAAGGATGGGAGCATTGTGATCGTGAAACGACAACTCCCACAGAAATGTTTCATCACAGCATAAAGGTGATCACTCACAGCAAAATTGCATTAATTTGCAGTGACCCGTCCCTCGAATTGGACCAAGTGGATCAAATAATGAACTTTCTCTCAACTTCATTTAGACCTTTGCCATTTTCATCCAAAACTGAGGTCAACATGGGCCTACTTAGCATTTTATAAATGGCACAAAGCATGGTAGGATGTTAATTGTCATGTAAAAAAATGTGAAGAATGTGAAACTATTGAGTAAAGTCACACTCACTGATTGTGAAAGTGAAAACATAACCCTTTGAAGATGCCATTTATTTTAAGTTTTCGCTCCATTACCACCTGTAAATATGATCCACAGCTTGAATGAATAGCAAAGCATGCCACATGGAAATCAAAGCTCTGTGGCGTGTGTGTGTGTGTGTGTGTGTGTGTGTGTGTGTGCTGACATCAGCCGACTGAATCATCGTCTTGAATCGTCTTCTTTCATGTTTTTTCACCATCACTGATGTTTCTGATTTTTTTTGGTAAAAGTGAAGTCTTGGGGTTCAGGGTGGATTTTTCATCTTTAAAGCTGATGGAAGTTGACATTTCAGATCTGCAAAGAGTTTTTTCTTCTTTTATCTGACAGCTTTGATTTTCTTTCATTTACACCATTGGAAATAAACAAAGGCCACAGAAATATTATAAATTCTGCATTTTTTGTTCACTTTTTTTTTTTGGCACGTTAATTTAACTAAACAGCAAATTATTTTTTTCAGCCCCACTTTGTTGCCTTTGTTCTTTTTCCCATCAGTTTTCATCACGTACAGTTGTCATTCCTTTATCTTTCCCTCCTCTTCTCTCTCCTCTACCAATGCAGGAAACTAAACTGAATTTCTAGAATTTGTTGTGTTGAAGTTTCCACTCAAACCCTAACCATAAACAAGGTAAAAAGGCTGTAGAACTGATTTATTTGCCCAAAGCCTGATAGTGGTAAATAACTTTCAGGGTTAAATAAGCTTTTTGACCCCTAAAAGAAATTAATATCTTTGCCAACTGTTCCTACATAAGACCGTATAACAATGAATGCTATGAACATTTTCATCAGCTCAAACAAGTCTCTCACAGCCTTCCTTTCTCCTCTTCCTGTCTTTGTTCCATCCTGCACAGAAATGACTGAAAGCTTAATCATTAAATTCTATAACCAAATTGCATTTACTTTCAATCACAATAGACATCGTTCCAATATTATTAGCAAAGCCATATTTCCCATCAGTTCCTTCTTTATTTTTTAACCTCTGAATTCACAATGGTAGAACTTCATCCGACAATTTCTTTCACCGTTTTAATGCTTTCTCTGCTCTCCATTCTTCCCTCTCTCCCTCAATCTGTCTTCTTTTTGCTGTTGTCACAGGGTTGAAAGGTCTGAAATTAATTTGTAGAATGGATGATTAATGTTGAGAAATGGAATAATGGGACACTATCATGAGTGAAGGTGATTAGATTAAAAAAAAAAAAAAAAANTAAAAAAAAAAAAAAAAGCTACCTGTATATGTGCTGGTGTGTTGGAGAGTAAGCTGAGTGAGGAATACTTTTCACATTACAGAAGAATTATTTGACACATATATACAGTATATTGATGATATTTTCTGTCTCTGCAGTGTAATGTGTCTCATCTCCCACTGGTGGGCTGCGAGGGCATGAGACTACGAGGAGGGCGGGATTTGAACCCTGATTCCGACCTGGAATTGGCCCTTCCTCCTACCTCCTGGTTACCAGGAGTCCTCAGCAAGGGGGTGCGCCTGCGTTTGCGCCTGGATCACCGTGACGACCAGGGGCGGAGCTGCTGGCAACTGGTGGACTTGGAGTCAGAGCCTGTTGGACGGAAACTTAGGCACCAGGGCCCTGCCACTTGCTCAAGTAAGACCCCACTCACACATGCATTTATGATAATAAAATTTTGAGTCAAGTTCAGTTATCTGGACATCATTTGGGGAATTTGTGTGTATGTGTGTGTGGACAGGCCATTTGTGTACTCTGGATATACATTACCCAGTTTTCCCATTTATTCTTTGACCAATAGCTTATGACAAGACAACAATTTCCCCTTTCTTCTGCAATGTGTTGGCTGCATTATGAAGGGGCTCAGTGGAGATGGGGGGTNGGGGGGGGGCTATGAGTGAGTGTGTATGTATATTTAATACATATTGTTGTTTATGCATTTATTTATTCCCCACTTTATCGCACAGCTCTGGTGCAGGATCCGATTTCGCTGTCTGTTACCATGGTGATGCCCTGCCTGAGCTGTAAATAAATTCAGGGTTTTTTTTATATTGTTGATTAAAGAACACACAGTCACATACAGTCAAGGGTATAAGATATAGTTTCTAGTAAAGATGCTATTATTTTTTTTAGTGGCTAAAGCAAAGCCAGTTCGGTGCAAGTGTGTGTGCACGTGTGTGAAAATCTTTAGAGTGTTTATGTGTGTGTACATGTTGAGTCAGGTATCAGCATTGCTCTTTGCTGCAGTATCCCTGTGCATATATGAAAACAGATACTCATCTCCCTTCCCTGAAGCCAGTGATTAAGTTATGCTAATCGCTGCTCATCATGATGGTGGTCAGACTCCGGCAGCATGCAAATACCTTTAACATCCATTTTCCAAAAAAGACAATGTCCCTTAGTTGGAAAAGGGGTGCGTGGCTTCACATATCACTAAAAGGAGCACACCGCTGGTTTTGCATGTTTGAGCCCAATGAATACTACCCGCATATGTTACAATACTGCCAACCATTTCCCCCAAAATACTACCACTGTAAAAAAAATCCCGTACAATTTACGGTAAAATGCTGGCAGCTGTGGTTGCCAGAAATTCACCATAAAAAAATATGGTGAAAATGTACAACATATTACGGTATGCTTTTTTGGCAACCGTAAATTTTACAGTCAAGAACTGTTGTTTGTTTATGGTAAATTACTATTGAAAAAACAGATGTAATGTAAACCTGTTTACAGTAATTTGCTTTAAAAATAACAGCAAGAATGTAAACCTGTTTACAGTAAACTATTTTAAAAACACCAGATATATTGTAAACCCAATTAGTCTATTTCCGTGATAAACACAGTACAACNACACCAGATATATTGTAAACCCAATTAGTCTATTTCCGTGATAAACACAGTACAACTTGTATGATATATTACATTATTTTATTTTGAAGTTCAATTTTAAGGTAAATTACTGGCAGCTGTGGTTGCCAGTATTTCACTGCAAAAAATACAGTACAACTGTATGATA